>CM053767.1:3404007-3434843 GCA_028658305.1 Pachyuromys duprasi
ATAATCTTAGTACAATAAAGACATGTATAAACTGGAAAACATTGATCCACATAAATAAAAAACAAGCATATAATTCTGATGACAAAGAATGTTAAAAATAAATTATTGCAAAATATACTATTTTTCAGTTTAATATGTTTTTTGTACTATTTTATTTACTTTTTTAAAATGTAATTTATTAATTTTTATATTAATCACAGGTTAGGTACTTTGTATCCCACTCGTAGCCCCCTCCCTCATCCCCTCCCACTCTCCCCATCCCTTCCTCATCTCCTCCCTGTCCCCCTCCAAGTCCACTGATGGGGAAGGACCTCCTCCACTTCCATCTGACCCTAGCTTATCTTGTCTCTTCAGGGTTGGCTGCAATGTCCTTTTCTGGGATCTAGCTAGGCTGTTCCTCCCGGGTGTGTGTAGGGGAGGGTCAAAGAGCCAGCCATTGAGCTCATGACATAAATAGTCCCTGTTCCCCTTACTAGGGTACCCAGTTGGATACTGAGCTACCATGGGCCAAATCTGAGCAGGGGTTCTAGGTTATATCCATACATGGATCTTGGTTGGAGAAACAGTCTTGTAAAAGACCCCTATGCCCTGATCTATTTGGTCTTTATGAAGCTCTTATTCTCACCAAGTCTTACTAACTCCCCTTAGTTTCATATTATACCCTGCCCTCTGTGAAAGGCTTCGTTGTGAGTCTTAATATCTGCTTTGATTCATTGTTATATAGAGTCTTTCAGAGGCCTTCTTCGGTAGGCCCCTATCCTGTTGCTTGTTTTCTCCTACATTCAATGTCCATCCCATTTGTCCATCTAAGCAAGCATTGATCATCCCAATCTGGGTCCTCCTTCTTGTTTATCTTCCCTAGGTATATAGATTTCAGCATGACCTTCCTATCCTATAAGTCTATATAACTGAGTATATACCACATGTTTCTTTCTGCTTGTGGGATACCTCACTCAGGATGATCATTTCCAGGTCCCACCAATTGCCTACAGATTGCATGATTTCCTCCTTTTTAATTGCTGAGTAGTATTCCATTGTGTAAAAGTACCATAATTTCTGTATCCATTCCTCAATTGAGGGACATCTGGGTTGTTTCCAGGTTCTGGCTATTACAAATAAAGCAGCCACGAACATGGTTGAGCAAATGTCCTTGTTGTGTACTTGCGCATCTTTTGGATATATGCCTAAGAGTGGTATAGCTGGGTCTTGAGGAATCACTATTCCTAATTGTCTAAGAAAGCGCCAAATTGATTTCCAGAGTTGTTGTAGAATTTTGCAATCCCACCAGCAATGGAGGAGGATTCTGCTTTCTCTGCAACCTCTGCAGAATGTGTTGTCACTTGAGTTTTTGATCTTAGCCACTCTGACAGGTGTAAGGTGAAATCTCAGGGTCTGTTTGAGTTGCATCTCCCTGATGGCTAAGGACACTGAGCATTTCTTTAAGAGTTTTTCTGCCATTCTAGAATCCTCTACAGAGAGTTCTCTGTTTAGCTCCATACCCCATTTTTTAATTGGATTACTTTATTTGTTGTTTTTTAACTTCTTGAGTTCTTTATATATACTGGACATTAGCCCTCTGTTAGATGTAGGATTGGTAAAGATCTTTTCCCAGTGTGTAGGCTGTCGTTTTGTTTTGATGACAGTGTCCTTTGCTTTACAGAAGCTTTTCAGTTTCATGAGGTCCTATTTATTGATTGTTGATCTTAGACCCTGTGCTGTTGGTGTTCTATTTAGGAAGTAGTCTCCTGTACAAATGAGTTCTAGGGTTTTCCCCACTTTTTTCTTCTAACAGGTTTAGTGTATCTGGTTTTATGTTGAGGTCTTTTATCCACTTGGACTTTAGCTTTGTGCAGGGTGATAAATATGGATCTATTTTCATTTTTCTGCAGAGAATATCCTAAGTGTGCAATCTGGAAATTCTGCGTAGGTCTGTGACTCAGTTTTACCATGATTTGCTGTTCCCATAATTCAGTGTTATATAAAGTAATTACTGTAGCATGATGGATTACTGTAATAAATATGTAATTAAAATTACATGTGATAGCAATATTATCCTTATGACAGATGGATCCAATTAAAATTTTGACTCTAAAACTTCTTTTCTGATTAGACAATTTTTATAAAACTCTGCTATTCAAGTATTTTAGGTAATATTCCCCATATTCTTTCACATTCATTATTCTAAATCAGATACCTAAAGTACATCAAAGCAAATATCTGTATAAAATTACACCTACAATTATAATAAAACATTTGCTCATTTACTTAATGATATTTCTTACCAAGGTGACTCGTGGAAATGAGGATGATGTAAAGCGCCAAAAGAGCTATGGAATATGAGTGATGTGTAGTGACGGGAGAACAAGGGGACAACGACATAACAAGGATGTGTAAGAAAGCTGGGGCAGACAGGAGTTTAATCGAAGTTTCCTTTTCTTTGTCTCCCACTCTCCTTATTTTTTCCAGCTGACTGACTTTTACTTTCTTCCAGCAAATGAAGGTTCTAAGTCTAAATTAAATATTTAGACAACGGAATTCTATAAAATACCCCGATGACACAATACAGTAGGTGACAACAGTAAGAAAATTAAGACACAAAAGAAATGGCCAGGGCTGCACAGATGGCTCAGCAGTTAAGAGCGCTGGCTGCTCTTCCAGAGGTCCTGAGTTCAGTTCCCAGCAACGACATAGAGGCTCCCAACCATCTGTAATGGGATCTGATGCTTTTTTGTCATGCATGGGTACATGCAGCTAAAGCTCTCATATACATACATACATACATACATACATACATACATACATACATACATACACACACACACACATATGAAAGGACCATAGGGGAGCACGCAACGATCATGCTCACCTTATCCTTAAAAAAAATTGGACAATTCAAATCTAAATTACATTCTAAGCAATGTCATCTTACAGGATATACAGAAATATCCATTTTTTAAAGGATAGTATATATCCTTTAGGGATATTATATATCCCTAACATTGATTGTATAAGAAGTGTAATGCAGTGGTGGTACTTGAAAAATAAAGTTAGAAATACAAAGAAATTATGTAGTCTGTCCTGTTTTTAATGGTTCACCTTTTAAATAAATGAAGTGAGGGCTATTCAGTTAAACAAGGAAAGTGCAGGGAATTCTGTAAACATTTGCTACCAGGGCTACAGTAAGAGACACGATACTGAACTAAACTTTATTAAATCTGCAGTAATAGTATCATGTTTCTTACTGTATCCCTGGTAGTGATTGTTTACAGAGTTCCCTGTACTTTCCTTGGTTAACTGAATAGACCTTGCTTCATTTATTTAAAAGGGTGAACCACTGAACACCACTTTTAGAATGTGAACTCTTGGTTGCTGTAATAACAAGCATCTGCATTCAGTACTGAGGTTGTGTTCATTTAAGTTTGTCCTCCCTGCTGGTAGTTTTCTGCTAAAGTAATGCTCTAAGAGTACACAAACAGGCGGCACTTTATTCTACCTTCCACTTAGATTCTCCCTTCCCTGGTGTTTTGGGATCAGTGTTGGAGACAGAACCCAGAGCCTTATGCAGGCTATATAACCATTCTTCCACTTAGTTCTCTCTCATTTTAAGAAACCTTTTATAGCAGTAGCATGCCTTAGAATATATTCAAAGGAAGTCATGTACCTTATTGTTAGTATAATTGCTAGTTTTTCATTGTTTCAGAATGTATCTGTAATAAATACATTGATACAAAAGCTTTCCATTGGAGGGGCTTTTCTCTTGTAATTGCTACTAAAATAGGTAATTAAAACATCCATTTAAAATGAAAAACATATCTAGTGCCTATACATTGGTTAAATGTGGGGCTAATCTATTCAGAAATGCCTTGTAAATTTAAGCTGCTTCTCCATCTATGTGTAAGTAAACATTAATGCACTGAGATATATTAAGTAGGGGATGTATAAGAAATATATTAGCAAACCTTCAAATCAAAAACCATATGTAAAAAAAGCAGCTATATATAAGGTTGCCAACATTACCAGTTGTACAATGCTTTTAGGTAAAATGGAAAAAAGAGCGGTATAAGACCAAGGCATCTGAAAGACTCTACCTAGTAATGTATCAAAGCAGATATTAAGACTCACAACCAAACCTTCGGCAGAGGGCAGGGAATCATATGAAAGAAGGAGGAGTTAGTAAGACTTGGAGAGGACAAGAGCTCTACAAAGACCAAATATGTCAGGGCACAGGGGTCTTTTATGAAACTGTTTCTCTAGCCAAGGACCATATATGGATATAACCTAGAACGCCTGCTCGTATATAGCCCATGGTAGCTCAGTATCCAACTGTGTACCCTAGTAAGGGGAACAGGGACTATTTCTGTCATGAACTCAATGGCTAGCTCTTTGACCCTACCCCCAAGGGAGGAGCAGCCATTCTAGACCCCAGAAGAGTACATTGCAGCCAGCCCTGAAGAGACCTGATAAGCTAGGGTCAGACGGATGGGGAGGAGGTCCTCCCCTATCAGTGGACTTGGAAAGGAGAAGGGAGGAGATGAGGGAGAGATGGGGAGAATGGGAGGGAATGAGGGAGGGGGCTACAGCTGGGATACAAAATACATAACCTGTGATTAATATAAAAATAAATAAAATTTTAAAAAAGACCAGCTAAGGCTGGGTATCAGAAGTATCTAGTACTCATGTAGAAAAAATAAATCTCCCTAAAAGTTTTAGGACATGAGCCTAAAGAACCAATGATTTATAAGAAAAAAATAATATAGTATCAATGAGGTCTATGTAACAAAATAATTAATTTTCATTAACTTTGTAGTTATATAATTTTTTTCTTCCATCCTAGTTTATCTCAAAAAGTTCTGTGTGCCAGGGAAAGAATAATCTCCTCACTTTAAAGTAGAAAGCTAACTATATTCTCAGAAGCATATCCAGAGCGGGAGGTTGTGAAGAAGAAGTGTTTGTGGCAGGTAATCTACTTATGTATTAGCTGGCAGTTTGAGGTAATTAAACAAGGAAAAAAAAAAAACGTAGCCTACTGCAGTTCAATAGTTTTATAAAAGTTGTTAATATAATTTGTAATATAATTACAAATCCAATATTTCCTGATTTTAGAAAGGGGAAAAGTTTGGTTATGAGTCTCTGTATCTGCTTGATCCCTTGCTGGGTGGAGTCTTTTAGAGGAGAGATGTGATAGGATCCCATCCTGTTCCCCTTCTTCTATGACTTCCTGTATCTATCCTGTTTTCGCTTCTGAATGAGAATTAAGCATCTCCCCTAGGGTCCTCTTTGTTGTTTAGCTTCTTTAGGTGTGTAGATTTTAGAATGTTTATCCTGTAATTATAGGTCTAATATCTGCTTATAAGTGAATATATACCATGTGTGCTCTTTCTGCTTCTGGGGAAAGTACTACAACCAGGATACAAAGTGAATAAATTGCATAATAATAATATTATAGAAAGTGGCAGACAGAACAAGAGGAAAAATTTCTTTTACTTGCTTGATACAATTTTGATCTCCATTGTTGATTCTAGATAGAGCGCAAATAATGGAAACCTTTCCCATGCTGCCCACCTGTAGAAGCTGCCAGTTCACACAGCATTTGCGCACCCAGACTTCTTCCTCCTTCTCTATGTAGTCATGCACAGATACCCTTATTTCACTTCAAAGCAAAATATTCTGTACAAGGCAGCATCTTAGCATGTACTGGCATATGGTCAAAAAGGGATTTTCAATCCATTTGATTGTTTCCTACCTTACTGTTAGAGAAGCATCAAAAATTTTCACTTGGTTTTAAGTAAAGAAGGTTATATGTCCTAACATAACTAAATCACAATTGTGACATCTGACTCATGTTCTGACTATGTTGTGTTTAAATGTAATTATATAGTGTTATTTCTGATATCATGTAACTATAAATTTATGTCTCTGAGTACAAGTATTGTGAATAATTGAAAAACAAAATAATGAGAAATAATTATGACTCCAAGAGACTCCTTGGATGGGGAAATAACTCAGCATTTTGAGTGCTTGCGGTGCAGTCCTGAGGACCTGTGTTTGACTTCAGCTAGGTTTCTCCCAGTCAACTCACAAATACAGGCAGTGTGGATAGGTCATTTCAACTACAACCACAACCACAGCATAGTTCCCTGCTTTGGTCTTTCAAGTCTCTTTCCCATCAGGGAGAAAAGTCAGGATGGCTTGTGGTGGAACAGCTCTTTAGGAAAAGTGTAACATTTTTGTAGCAACAGTTCCAGGGTAACGCCAGAATCAAGAAGGTAGGGTCCTGCTATCCAGAAACATGTTCGTGTCAGCTCACCAAGGTAAGATGAATGAAAACACAGGAAACCTTTAGAGCAGGTGATAGGGTCTTGTCATGCTTCCAAAAGCTTTCTGACCATTTAAACCACATGGGAGAACTGGAACGCTGCACATTCATTTCGGTGACTTGGCTTATAGTAACTTGCTTCAAGATGAAACTCAGACTATAAGTTTCACATGGAATTTATTATTTGTAATTAGAACCTAATGATCCAACATGTAGTATGTAAATTCTGACAGAAAACAATGATATTTAAAATATAAAAACTTCATGTAACATTTTCTTCAAGGACAAAAATGTGTATTTTGGGACTGTTTAAAAAAATATAATATGGTCCTTGCGAAGCTCCTGTCCTCTCCAGATCATACTAACTCCCCCTTCTTTCATATGATTCCCACAGGGGTCTTTTATGAGACTGTATCTCTAACTAAGGACCATGTACAGATATAACCTAGAACCCCTGCTTTAATGTAGCAAATGGTAACTCAATATCCAAGTGGGTACCCTAGTAAGGAGAACAGGGACTATTTCTGTCATGAACTCAACGGCTGGCTCTTTAACCCTCCCACCCCCACTGAGAGAGAAGCAGCCTTGCTAGGCCACAGAAGATGAGATTGCAGCCAGTCCTGAAGAGACCTGATAACTAGAGTTAGATGGAAGGGGAGGAGGTCCTTTCCTATCAGTAGACTTGGAAAGGGGCAGGGAGGAAATAAGGGAGGGGTAGGGAGGGACTGCAGGAGGGGGCTATGGCTGGGATACAAAAAAAAGTTATACTAGATTACAGCCAATGTGCACACTGATGAGCAAATAAAGCTGTAAATTAAAAAAATAATAATATGGTTATTAACTGTCCTTGTGGCACACACACACACATCCTTTTGATTATATATATGTATATAATTTTTAATTTATGAAGTATGCAAAATACACAGGAAATGTAAAACAATTTTAGACAAAACACTCCAGGAACTGACCAGCTCTTTCTTAGGCAAGCACATTGCTGAAGTGGTACTTTCACACCATGTCAAGTTAGTCCCATTTATGACACTTTTACAAATTGTTTTCAAAAATAATATATAATGGTGAGATGGACATAGGCCAGTGTTTTCCACAGCACTGTGGTTGTTACAGTGACATATGTGTTCAGTACCATAAACCACCTTCCATTTGCTTCTTAAGGCTGTAAATGTTTATCATGTGACATTAACATATATGCTGAGTAATGACTCTAATGTAGTCATGATTAAAGAGGCACAGAGACTATGATTTTTTCTAATGTAATTCAAAAGCTAAATTTGTAATTGCTTTGTAGAAAACTTCATTATCCTTGTTGCTATAATCAATGTCTTTTAGATTTCTGTACACATACTTTGATTAGGCACATAGACTCCTGACCTCTTTGGGCCTTCTCTAGACAGCTTATCAAATTTGGGAAAATGTACATAACAGAAACAACCACATTAGTCTGGATGAGGATCATTTGACAATCATTGTAAATTTTTGAGAGCACTTGTGAGGATTTACCCTCATTGTCAACTTGACTGTGCTGTGTACTTACATGAGTATTTGTGACTGTTGCCAGAGAGGAAGAACTTAGGAAGAAAGATTCAGTGTGAATAGAGGCCTCACCATCTATGGTGCAGCCAACTGAATGAAAAAGCAGAAAAGATGTAAGAGTGAGCATTCACCTCTCTTGCCCTCTTGGCTTTTGACATGAGGAGCCATCACTCAGTTCCACCACCACCTACACCTTCCTTCTGCGTAGTGTATACCTGCTCAAACTGAGAACCAAAGTAAATGCGTCTTTCCTTTTGTCAGGTACCTTATCACACTAATGAAAAGGAGCATATGATGTGCAGTTCCCTAAAAATTAAAATAAAATTGCCTTCTGAGATCTGGCTGTGCAAAACTAAACCGAAGCTAATATTAATTTGTGGATTTACTAGAATGACAGCAAATGACTGGCTGTATCAGGTGGCTTTCCTCACATCCCCAGCAACTTTTTGTGTTCTCCTTTTCATTTTAAACATCACAAGTTCACATGGTGCTACCTATAAGAGCATATGGGCACAGCCACTTACTGGAGCATGCATTGCATCTTAGTGCCCGTAGCCCTAGAGCAAACTTACAGTGTCCAGCAAACAATACTTTACTACAGATACAACTCTTACAGGGTGTAAAGAAAATAATTAAAGAATCTTCTGTGGCATATGAAATCCAAACCTACATGTCAAAATGAGTGTCATTCCTTGGACAGAGCATATGCTCCACTACCTGAGAATATTAACAATCTAGAACTTTACAGAAAACAGCTGCCAACCTGAGAGCAAATGGATGGATACACAGAGAGATAAACCTCTGTTAGTGTTGTTGGCTTCAATGTTTGGTACTAAGAGCTATTCCAAAATTGATTCTTCAGAGTGTTTTTCTGTTACTCAACACACCGTTTGACAAGTTGACATTCGCAATGCCTCTACTGTGGCCATTTGAAGTTTTACTGTTTTAATATTGAATAGCCTGTCCCTGTTATTGAAGGGGCCAATAACTATGAAAGATGCTATGGAGTCACATACTCAAGGTCCATAATAATTGTTATATGTCTTAGCATACAGCATTTTTTTGCCAAAACAACAATAACAACAAAACAAAAAACAAAACAAAAAAAAGAAACCTTGAGGAGTCATACTTAGGTTTTCAGTAACCAACTGTTCCAACACAGGCAAAGGGTGGCTTATCAAGCATGTAGCTTCACATATGACTAAAGGCAAGTGTCCAATTTTGACAACAGAGAAACGAAAGTCTGAAAGAATTCCTCTCTCTGTGTCTCCACAAAGATTAGATGTGGGAATTGAACAAAGTCAACCAACAAAGAGACAACGGTTTGAATAGTACAGAGCTACGGACTATGTTTTCATCTATTGGTGGAGATGGAAATTCTTATTTAAAATATGTGCACCATTGAATAAGATTTTTATTTTACATAAAAGGACCAAATTCTAACAGTCTTAGTAGGTACATCATTATCATTACTATTTGTGCATTCTTCCTATGGCTCCTGTTTTATATTTATTCAGTTATTGCTCAAGTTTAATTTCTTTCTAATATACAATATATCTAAATATCAACATCCCATTTGAGTTAATGTGAAAAATTATAAAAGGCTGAAACAAAAATATTTTTTGATAAAAATGTGAGAATAACAAATTTTATCATTTTGAATAATTGTTTGTTACAGATATACATGAAAGTAACATGCTCTTACATTTCATTACATTCAAACTAAATCGTGGTATCAATAAATTCTCATAATTTAAGTGCTTTAATTAGACTTGCATCTGTAGTGTTGGAAAACACATTCTTGATTTAAAACATAGCCATGACTATGATTTAAAATTGCTAAATTCTGAAACAAAACAACTGTAGAAGTTAGGTGTTTTTTTTTACGTTATAATTTTTAAATATTTTAAAGAAAATTCAATACCTTGGAGAAATATCCTGAATTATATTTTTAAAAAAATGAGAAACAACAACAACAAAAATAGCAGCAGCAGCAATAACCACAGAAACCTGACCTTCTAGGTAAAATAAATGACACATGGGACTGATATGCCAGAACAATCAATTTAAAAAAAAAAAAGCACTTTCCATAATAAAGCACTGGTAGATATACTGATATAAGAGAAAGAACACATTTTTGCTATAAAAATTTAGAAGAAAGCTGCAACTAACATGTTTGAACAAATGTCCTTGTTGTGTACTTGAACATCGTTTGGATATATGCCTAGGAGAGGTATAGCTGGATCTTGAGGAATCACTATTCCTAATTGTCTAAGAAAGTGCCAGACTGATTTCCAAAGTGGTTGTACAAGCTTACATTCCCACCAGCAATGGAGGAGGGTTCCCCTTTCTCCACATCCTCCTCAGCATGTATTCTCACTTGAGTTTCTTATCTTAGCCATTCTGATGGGTGTAAGGTTAAATCTCAGGGTCATTTTGATTTGCATTTCCCTGATGACCAAGGCTGATGAACATTTCTTTAAGTATTTATCTGCCATTCAATATTCCTCTACAGAGAATTCTCTGTTTAGCCCTGTACCGTATTGGTTTTTTTTTTTAACTGGACTACTTAATTTGTTCCTTTTTGACCTCTTAGGTTTATTATATATTCTAGATATTAGCCCTCTGTCAGATATAGTGTTGGTGAAGATGCTTTCCCAGTCTGTAGGCTGTCATTTACAGCTTTCTTCGCAATAGCCAGAATGTGGAAACAACCCAGATGTCCCTCAACAGAGGAGTGGATACAGAAATTGTGATACATTTACATAGTGGAATACTATTCAACAATTAAAAACAAGGAAATCATGAAATTTACAGGCAAATGGTGGGATCTACAAAAGCTTATCCTGAGTGAGGTATCCCAGAAGCAGAAAGACACACATGGTAGACCTGTAAGATAGGATAAACATACTAAAATCTGTACACCTAAAGACTCTAAGCAAGAAGTAGGACCCTGGGAAAGATGACCAATCCTCATTCAGAAAGACAAATGGGATGGACATCAATAGAGGGAGAAAACAGGAGCCAGGACAGCAGCCTACTACTTAGGGCTTTGAAAGACTCCACCCAATAGGGTATCAAAGCAGATGCTGAGACTCACAACCAAACTTTGGGCAGAGTGCAGGGAATCCTATGAATTAAGGGGGAGATAATAAGACCTGGAGTGGACAGGAGCTCCACAAAGAGAGCAACAGAACCAAAATATCTGGGCCCAGGGGTCTTTTCTGAGACTGATACTCCAACCAAGGACCATTCATGGATATAACTTAGAACCCTTGGTCAGATGTAACCCATGACAGCTCAGTATGCAAGTGGGTACCCTAGTAAGGGGAACAGGGGCTGTCTCTGAAATGAACTCAGTGGCTGGCTCTTTGACCACACACCCCCTTTAGGGGGTAACAGCCTTGCCAGGCCACAGAGGAGGACAATGCAGCCAGTCCTGATAAGACCTGATAGGCTAGTGTTAGATATAAGGAGAAGAGAATGTCCCCTATCAGTGGACTCAAAGAGGGGCATGGGAAGAGATGAGGGAGGGTGGGATTGGAAAGGAAGAAGGGAGGGAGCTACAGCTGGGATACAAAGTAAATAAATTGTAATTAATATAAAAATAAACATTTAATTAGAATATTTAGGTATATCATACTCAGTTTTTCAGTAATCAACTGCTTCAGCACAGGCAAGGGGCATCTTAGGCATGTAACTTTACATATGACTAAAAATGGCAGTCTGAAAGAATATCTCTTTCTCCAGAAAAATTAGAGTTGTGGATTGAATAAAGTCAATCAACAAAGAGATAGTGGATTAAATGTTACAGAGCTATGTACTATTCTCTTTTTTTCTACTGGTGAAGATTTGTTTGTTTATTTATTTATTTTAGGTGCTACTAATAAGATTCTATGACGGCTAGTTTTATGTCCATTTGACTCAAGTTAGAGGTACCAAGGGGAGGGATCCAAAATTAAGAAAATTTGTCTGTAAGATTGGGTTGTAGGCAAGCCTGTAGTGCATTTTGTTAAGTAGTGATTGATGTGGAAGGGCCCACACCATTGTGAGTAGGGCCACCCTGGGCTGATAATCCTGGGTTCTATAAGAAAGCAGGCTGAGGTAGTGAGGAGGAGCAAGCAAGTAAGCAGCACCCCTCCCCTTCGCATCAGCTTCTGCCTCTGTGCTCCTATCAGGTTTGAGTTCTGCCTGGGCTTCCATCAGTGGATGGTGAAACAGGATATGTAAGTGAAATAATCTCTTTTCTCCCCAGGTTGTTGTTGTTGTTGTTGTTGTTGTTGTTGTGTGTGTATGTATTTTATCAGAGTAATAGTAACCCTAACTATAACAGATCCCCTGTTGAGTAACAATAATAATTTTTTTAAAGAGGTTATCAACTTGAGGGTTGAGAGGAGTTCCAGTGATTGTACCTAGGAGAGACTGGATGGAGGAAAATGAAGAGTAAAAGTAATATAATTAGATTTCAATTTAAAACATATTTAAAAATAAAATAAGATAAAATTCATTTTAAAAGACCCCTGCTGAAATGCCTCTGTTATTTCACACCCTTCTTTTATTTGTAATTCTTCCTTTTAAGACAGAAATTAATTAGAAGCATCAGTCTTCCCATATTTAGTTCTATTGCTTTGGTCAATTAAATGTCAAGCACTTTGGCAAAATTACTAAGTGGAGCAGATTACCAAAAGGGTAGATCTTACTTCTGGAGACTATAAGTAGGAGATTGTTATCACAAGCACAGCCTTTTAAGGGATACTGGCTATGAAGAGGGCCGGAGTATGCAGAAGACACATGGAAATGGGAAAGAGTTCAAGAAGCCACACCAATGACTCACAACCAGTTAAAGCAGAGGTACTGTTGCTTGCCTTCCTTTCCTCCAACTTTGACCTACATTCATACAAAAACAGCATGGGCCCATCAGACACCAGAATATATTTTACTATATACTGTAGTTATAAAACAATATTATGACGGTATTTAGAACAGCCTTCATATAAATGCTTTAGCAGTAGACCAGAAAGATTATAAAACTTGTCTTGGTGGAGACATGATGGAAGAAATAAAGGAGGATTCTAATTCCAATGAATTAGCATATTTCTAAGACTATGTATCCCGTATTAGACTCAGATCTTAACTCTGTCACTTCTATTGTACAATGTCAGACAAGTTACTCAGTGTATATGTACTTTAGCTTCCTTTTTAGAGTCAATATTTGTAAAGCACTGATAATAACTCCCTGGCCTCTAGTAATTACTTTGAGAAGGTTGTTTTTTTGTAAATTTAAGTGAGAAGAGAATTAAGACACAGTCTATAATTTACATAGGTATTCTTAGGAATTCTAGAATGCAAACACTGTCCTTCCGTCTGTAGTTATTAAATACTGTCAGTTGTAACAAATGTTAATGCTATTGACATGTTATCAAAACCAAAGCACAAAACAAAACTTATGGAGGATATTTCAACAGCACAGTGACTTTGTAAAATTCAGTACCAGGGGCAGGATCCAAGATGGCGGCCACAGGACACTGTGTCTGAGGAGCAGGACAGCATTGTCGGCACATCGGCCAGGAGACTGAACTCTGGAACCTAAAACACCAGCTTTTGTGATTGCCAGGGGAGAGGAATTCCTACAGTGAGGAAATCAAGTGGGAAAGTCCTAGGGACACCCAGTTAATCCCTGGAAAAAGTCTGGATGACCAGCTGTGCATATCTGCCAGCCTTGATCTGAATGCACAGCCTCCTGCAATGCTGCCAGCCACCATCTTGGACCAGGACACATAGTATCCAGTCCAGACCAGGGGACCTCAGATACCATCCCAGACCAGAGTGTACAGCCTCTGGCTCAGAAGGAGGTGCCAAGTCTCCAGACCAAAGTGGAGCCCTTAGCAGCAAGCCCAGGTCAGAGCATGGAGCCTCCAGACCAGAGTGGTGCCCCCAGGCAACATCTCAAACCAAGACACTCAGCCTCTGGCACAGAGTGAGGTGCGAAGCCTCCAGACCAGAGTGGCGACCAGCCTGCTGTGCTCAAAGCTTCTAGCACAGAGCACAGAGCTGAGCACACAGAGCCCACAAAAGAGTTCATATCCTGCCTGCAGTATCACCCACTGACTTCAGAGTCCAGCCTGCAGAGCCTGCCACAGATTGTAGACCACTGGGAATTCAGGAAACGTGAGCAGGTGCTTGGCACCCACAATCTGTGCTTGCTAAAGGTGCTAGCACCAACATCCCTTCCTGCACTTGCTCCCAAACCCCATAACCCAAGCATATACACTCTCTAGGACTCCCCTTCAACAGACATTCTGAGTGCCCACACACACACTCCCCCCCCCCCCCAACTCCCTGCAACAATACTGCACCAGCGGCTTTTACTCCCACAGGTACCACTGAAGCAACAACACACACTCTCAAACCACTGGAACTCCCTGATCTTCCTGAAGAATACTCCAGACACCAGAGAATGATAGTTCCAGTCTGAAGTTCAGCCTCAAGGAACAAACAGCGTCTTGATCATATATAAAGAAATGGCCAAAGGTCGAATTAAGAACTCACCCAACAAAAATCAGGACACCATAGCCCCACCAGCAACACCCAAAAGCAATGGAGATTTTAATTCAGCTGAGACACAGGAAAATGATGTCAAAGCTATGCTTATGCAGTTACTAGAGGAACAAAAAGAGGAAATGAACAAGGCCCTCAAGGAAATACAGAAGAATGTAACTGCCCACTTAAAGAAACAATTAAAGACATATAGAGAGGAAACAAACAAACAGAAAAATAGGAGCCACATTCAATCAAATGAAGGAAATGGTACAAAGCTTGAAAACAGAATTAGAATCTATAAAGAAAACACAAACAGAGAAAAATCTGGAACTAGAAAACTTAGAGAAAAGATCAGGAACCACAAAGGTAAGCATCACCAATAGACTACAAGAGATGGAAGAGAGAATCTCAGGTGCTGAAGATACACTTGCTGAAATGGATTCCTCACTCAAAGAAAAAATAAAATTGGAAAAGTCCCAAATACAAAACATCCAAGAAATCAAGGACAGCATGAAAAGACGAAACCTAAAAATAATAGGAATAGATGATAAAGAAGACTCCAGGCTACAAGGATGGGAAAATATTTTTTAAAAAATCATAGAAGAAAAATTTCCCAACTTAAAGAAAGAAATGTCCACAAACATACAAGAAGCCTACAGAAGACCAAATATATTAGACTAGAATAAAAATACCTTTTGTCATATCATAGTCAAAACACTAAACCTACAAAACAAAGAAAAAATATTAAAGGCAGGAAGGGAAAAGGGTCAAGTAACATATGAAGATAGACCAATCAGAATCACAGCAGACTTCTCATCAGACAATATGAAAGCCAAACAGGCCTGGGCAGAGGTCATGCAGTCTTTAAGGGAACACAGATGCCAACCTAGACTACTATACCCAGCAAAGCTTTCAATAAACATAGATGAAGAAAACAAAATTTTCCATGACAAAACTAAATTTAAGCAATATCTACACAGTAACCTAGCCCTACAGAAGATACTAAAAGGAAAATTTCAATCCAATGAAAACAACTATACCAAAGAAAATGTAGGATACAGATAACTCCCCAACAAAAAGGGGAAAAAAAACAATGAATCCTAGTAAGACCACCAACTCGACAATAAAAGGAACTAACAGTCATTGGTCACTATTATCTATCAATATTAATGGACTCAACTCTCCAATAAAAAAGACTCAGACTAACAGAATGGTTGCAGAAAAAAGATCCAACATTCTGCTGCATCCAAGAAACACACCTATGCAACAAAGATAAACACTACCTCAAAGTAAAGGACTGGAAAAATGTTTGTCAAGCAAATGTACCCAGGAAACAAACTGGGGTAGCAATTCTAGTATCTAATAAAATAGACTTTCAACCTAAATTAACTTCGAAAGATGAGGAGGGGCACTTCCTTCTCATCAAAGGAAAATTCCAACAGGAGGACTTCACAATTCTGAACATCTATGCCCCAAATACAAGACCACCTACATTTGTAAATAAAACATTATTAAAGCTGAAATCATTCATTGGTCCCAACATCCTAATAGTGGGAGACTTCAACACTACACTCTCACCAAGGGACAGATCATCCGGTCAAATGCAAAACAGGGAAACAAGGGCACTTAAAGAGGCCCTAAATCTAACGGACCTAATAGATGTCTACAGAAGTTTTCACCCTAGATCAAAAGAGTATACCTTGTTTGCAACACCTCATGGAACCTTCTCCATAATAGACCATACAGTTGGACACAGAGCAAGCCTCAGCAGATACAAGAAGATTGAAATAATCCCTTGTGTCCTATCTGACCATCATGGTCTAAAGCTGGACCTCCACAACAACAGAAACAGCAAAAAGCTGCTACATACATGGAAACTGAAAAACTTGCTACTCAAGGACACCTTGGTTAAGGAAGAAATAAAGAAAGAAATTAAAGACTTCCTAGAATTCAATGAAAATGAAAGAACAACATACCCAAACTTATGGGACAAAATGAAGGCAGTGCTAAGAGGAAAGTTCATAGCACTAAGTGCCTTCAAGAAGAAATTTGAAACATCTCAGACAAGCAACTTAATGGCCCAACTGAAAGCCCTAGGAAAAAAAAAAAGAAGCAGATATTCCCAAGAGGAGCAGATGGCTGGAAATAATCAAACTCAGGGCTGAAATCAATCAATTAGAAACAAATAAAACAACTCAAAGAATCAATGAAACCAAGAGCTGGTTCTTTGAGAAAATCCACAAGATTGACAGCTACTAGCCAAACAAACAAAAAAGGCAGAGAGAAACTATCCAAATCAGCAAAATCAAAATGAAAATGGGGATAAAACAACAGACCTTGAGGAAATCCAAACAATCATTAGGTCTTACTACCAAAGCCTATATGCCACAAAATTTGAAAATCTCAATGAAATGGACAATTTTCTTGAGAGATTCCAACTACCTAACTTAAATCAAGATCAGGTAGAATGATTGAATAGACCTATATCCCCCAAGGAAACAGGGGCAGTCATCAACACCGCCCCCTACCATAAAAAGCCCTGGGCCAGATGGTTTTAGTGCAGAATTCTACCAGAACATCAAAGAAGTGCTAACACCAATTCTCTATAAACTATTCCACAACATAGAAATAGAAGGAAAATTACCAAACTCATTCTATGAAGTCACAGTCACCTTGATACCTAAACCACACAAAGACCTAACAAAAAAAGAGAACTTCAGACCTATCTCTCTTATGAACATTGATGCAAAAATACTCAACAAAATACTAGCAAACGAATCCAAGAACACATAAAAGATATCCACCAGGGCAAAGTAGGCTTCATCCGAGGAATGCAAGGGTGGTTCAATATATGGAAATCCATCAATGTGATCCACCATATAAACAAACTGAAGGAGAAAAAACACATGATAATCTCTCTAGATCCCAAAAAAGCTTTCGACAAAGTCCAACATCCATTCATGTTTAAAGTCTTAGAGAAATCAGAGATACAAGGAACATATTAAACATAGTAAAGGCAATATACAGCAAGATTGTAGCCAACATCAAATTCAATGGAGAGAAACGTAAATCAATCCCACTGAAATCAGGGACAAGCAAGGCTGCCCACTGTCTCCATATCTCTTCAACATAGTACTTGAAGTCCTAGCTAGAGCAATAAGAAAACTAAAGGAGATCACGGGGATACAAATTGGAAAGGAAGAAGTCAAAGTATAACTATTTGCAGACGATATGATAATATAAATGAGTGACCCCAAAAATTCAACCAGGGAACGCCTTCAACTGATAAACACCTTCAGCAAAGTGGCTGAATGCAAAATCAACTCAAAAAAATCAGAAGCCCACCTGTACACTAAAGACGAAAGGGCTGAGAAAGATATTAGGGAAACAATATACTTTACAATACCACTAATAACATAAAGTACCTTGGTGTGACTCTAACCAAGCAAGTGAAAGATCTGTTTGAGAAAAACTTCAAGTCTCTGAAGAAAGAAATTGAAGAAGATCTTAGAAGGTGGAAAGATCTCCCGTGCTCATGGAATGGCAGGATTAACATAGAGAAAATGGCTATTGTGCCAAAAGCAATCTACAGATTCAATGCAATCCCCATCAAAATACCTTCACAATTCTTTACAGACCTTAAAAGAAAAATTCTCAATTTCGAATGGAGAAACAAAAAACCCAGAATTTCCAAAACAATCCTGTACAACAACAGATCATCTGGAGCTATCTCCATCCCTGATCTCAAGCGGTATTACAGAGCAATAGTAATAAAAACTGCATGGTATTGGCATAGAAACAGAATAGTGGATCAATGGAACTGAATAGAAGACCCAAAAATATACCTACACACCTTTGGAAACTTGATTTTTGACAAAGAAGCCAAAACCATTCAATGGAAAAAAGAAAGCATCTTCAACGAATGCTACTGGTCCAACTGGATGTCTATATGCAGAAAAATGAAAATAGATCCATATTTATCACCCTGCACAAAACTAAAGTCCAAGTTGATCAAAGATCTCAACATAATACCAGACACATTAATTGGTTAGAAGAAATAGTGGGAAAGACCCTAGAACACATTGGCACAGGAGACTACTTCCTGAACAGAACACCAACAGCACAGGCTCTAGGAGCAACAATCAATAAATGGGATCCCATGATACTGAAAAGCTTCTGTAAAGCAAAAGACACTGTCTTCAAAACAAAATGACAGCCTACAGATAGGGAAAGGATCTTCCCCAACCCTATATCTGACAGAGGGCTAATAACCAATATATATAACACTCAAGAAGTTATAAAGCAACAAATCAAGTAATCCAATTAAAAATGGGGTATGGAGCTAAACAGAGAACTCTCTGTAGAGGACTGTAGAACAGCAGAAAAACACTTGAAATGCTCAACGTCTTTAGTGGTCAGGGAGATGCAAAACAATACAACCCTGAGATTTCATCTTATACCTGTCAGAATGGCTAAGATCAAAAACTCAAGTGACAACACATGCTGGAGAGGTTGTAGAGAAAGCAGAATCCTCCTCCATTGCTGGTTGGATTGCAAAATTCTATAACCACTCTGGAAATCAATTTGGCGCTTTCTTAGACAATTAGGAATAGTGATTCCTCAAGACCCAGCTATACCACTCTTAGGCATATATCAAAACGATGCTCAAGTACACAACAAGGACATTTGTTCAACTATGTTTGTAGCTGCTTTATTCGTAATAGCCAGAACCTGGAAACAACCCAGATGTCCCTCAGTCGAGGAATGCATTCAGAAATTGTGGTACTTTTACACAATGGAATACTACTCAGCAATTAAAAAGGAGGAAATTATGAAAGTTGCAGGCAATTGGTGGGACCTGGAAATAATCATCCTGAGTGAGGTATCCCAAAAGCAGAAGGAATCACATGGTATATACTCACTTATATAGACCTATAGGATATGCTAAACATACTGAAATCTATACACCTAAAGAAGATAATCAAGAAAGAGGATCCAGGGTAAGATGATCAATCCTCACTTAGACAAATGGGATAGACATTGAATGTAGGAGAAAACAAGCAACAAGACAGGAGCCTACCACAGAGGGCCTCTGAAAGACGCTGACTAGCAATGTATCAAAGCAGATATTAAGACTCACAACCAAACCTTCAGCAGATGCAGGAAATCATATGAAAGAAGGGGGAATTAGTAAGACTTGGAGATGACAAGAGCTCCACAAAGAACAAATATATCAGGGCACAGGGGTCTTTTATGAGACTGTTTCCCCAACCAAGGACCACATATGGATATAACCTAGAACCCCTGCTTGTATATAGCCCATGGTAGCTCAGTATCCAAGTGGGCACCCTAGTAAGTGGAACAGGGACTATTTCTGTCATGAACTCAATGGCTGGCTCTTCGACCTCCCCCTCCACCCCTGTGGGAGCAGCAGCCTTGCTAGATACCAGAAAAGTACATTGCAGCCAGCCCTGAAGATACTTGATAAGCTAGGGTCAGATGGAAGGGGAGGAGGTCCTTCCTGATCAGTGGACTTGGAGAGGGGCAGGGAGGAGATGAGGGAGAGATGGGGAGAGTGGGAGGGAATGAGAGAGGGAGCTATGGTTGGGACTCAATGTTCATAACCATAATGTGTGATTAATATAAAAATAAATAAAGTATTTAAATAAAAATTATTTCAAACCAAAAAAAAAAGAAAAAATTCAATACCAACCTAGAAAGAATAGAAAGCCGTGAGAGAAAAAAATTAAAAAACAGAGTAATACAGCTAATAGAGCACCAAGGCTAGGAACGTATAGTTAGAGCAAACAGCATCCTGTTAACAATTTTTACATTAGAAATACCGAAAATACTGTAGAGAGTCAGTGCAACAAAGTATAAAATTTGATCAGGTTCATGGACACACACTTGCCCCAATATTTTCTCATCAGGAAAGATGAGATCAGTTAACATCAATTTACCCGTAGCAGCAAATTCCCTCTGCAAATATGTAAGGACCAGAGGGAAAAGATAAAGCTCACAGGATGTTGAAACGAGGACAGAATTACGAAAGAGTTACAAAGACACAGGGTTTCCATTCAAGTCAGTGCTTACTGAGTAAAAGTAAATGGCGGCACAGGGACACCCACAGAAGCTGCCTCATAATTTAATGACCCTTAAGGAATGAAGAGTGACTTTGGGGCAGCATGACTAAGCTCACTGCTAACAACACTTCTCTACTTCATGTTTTCAAAGTGGAAACTAAAATGTCTTAATCAGTCCTGGGCAAGTATACAAGCACATTTGTATCCATACAAATTTTTGTACTCTGACATGGATAAAACATGATAATATTGTTCAGTACACAATTTGTTTTCACAATGGACAACAGTCAGTTCTCAAATTTATATGGTTTAATTTTGCATACATATATACAATAGTACCTATGAGCTGAGTATTTCACTTGTGAAGTCAAAACAGCAATTAACCTCTTAATAAATTTATTATAAAAGTTATCAAAAGAGATACACTAAAGTAGATAGAGTATTTTAAACGTGTGCGTGTGTGTGTGTGTGTGTGTGTGTGTGTGTGTGTACAAATACCCTCACAAGCAGGCCAGGACATATTATTTCCCTAGATTTGTAAGTATAGATGGTTGTATACAGTGTGGTCTACGTGTTGTCAGCAAACTGGGATACTCTGAAAGAGCAGTTTGTGCTTCTAACTATGGGGCCATCTGCCCAGGTGCTCCCTTTACTTCAAATAATTTTCCACAGACCACTTGCATGAAAACTGAGTGTAATATAAAGATGTTAATATTTCTCATTCCCTGGTTAGACCATCTTTACTATGATTCTGTGGCACTAAAAAAACACACTGAATGCTTCTTCAACTTTGTTTCTGTAAATCATGTAACACATATGACACAGGAAATCTCCACTGAAATACTTCTTTTAGAAATGAGTATGCTATATAACTTTAAAATAACGAAGCAGATTCTTTACTAATCTGTAGGCAGTCATTTTGTTTTGATGACAGTGTGCTTTGCTTTACAGAAGCTTTTCAGTTTCATAAAGTCCACAAGTTAGGAGCCTGCCAGAGAGGGCCTCTGAAAAGCTCTGCGCTGCAGACTATCAAAGCAGATGCTGAGAGTTAAGGCCAACTAGTGGGCAGAGTTCATCGAATCTTATGAAAGATGTGGGAAATAGTAAGATAGGGAGAGGACAGAAGCTCCACAAGGAGAGCAACAGAACCAAGAAATCTGAGCACAGGGGTCTTTCCTGAGACTGATACTCCAACCAAGTACCATGCATGGAGATAACCTAGAACCCCCTGCACAGATGTAGCCCCTGGCAGTTCAGTGTCTAAGTGGGTTCCTTAGTAATGGGAACAGGGCCTGCCTCTGGCATGAACTGATTGTCCTGCTCTTTGATCACCTCCCCCTGAGGGGAGAGAGGAAGACAATGCAGCCACTCCTGATGAGACCTAATAGACTAGGATCAGAAGGAAGGAAAAGAAGACCTCCCCTCTCAGTGGACTTGAGAAGAGGCATTTGTAGAGAGGGGGGAGAAAGGGAAGGATTGGGTGGGGAGGGAGGAGGGAGCTACAGGGAGGATACAAAGTGAATAAAATGTAAATAAATAAATAAATAAATAAATAAATAAATAAATAAATAAATAATGATGAAGCAGGAGTCTACCACAGATGGCCTCTGAAAGACTCTACTGATCGAGGTATCTCAGCTGAGGCTTAGACTCATAGCCAAACTTTGGGCAGAAGGCAGGGAATATTATGAAAGAAGGGGGAGATAGACATTGAGAGGACAGGACCTCCCAAAGGAGACCAACAGAGCCATAAAACCTGAGATCTGGGACCCCTGAAGAGAATGATACCCCAAACAAGGACAATGCAGGGCAGGAGAGGACATAAAACCCCAGCTTAGATGTAGCCCATAGATTCAGTCTCTAAGTGGGGTCCCTATTAAGGAGAGCAGGGATTTTTCTCTGGCATGAACTCAGTGGGAGGCTCTCTGATCACCTCCCCCCACCCACCAGGGGGTACAGCGGTGCCAGGCCACAGAGAAAGACAATGTAGGCAGTCCTGATGAGACCTGATATGCTAAGGTCAGACAGAAAGGAAGGAGGACCTCCCTTAGCAGTGGACTAGGGGAGGGGCATAAGGGGAGAAGTGGAGAAGAGTGTGGAATTGGGAGGGGCCTAGCAAGGGAGCCACAGCTGGGATACAAATTGAATAAATTGTAATAAATGATAATAATAAAAAATTAAAAAGAATGAAGAAGGAATTAAAATAGACATCTGGCTCCAGAGCACAGATACTAGACAACTGCTTTAATAGACCTGCTTACTAATTTGGGTATAGAAACAAGGTATTTTATTTGCCACACAAAAAAAGTGTTGTTATTATATGTACAATTCTGTGCTTAAATTGAAGGACGAGCCCATAGAAATACTGTTTCCCTTTTCCCTCTTTGCTATCTTTCCTGTGAGGAAACTGAGCCAAGCCCAAATGGTGAGAGGTAAAAGATCAGTATTTTAAACTTTTTCTCTTAGGAGATCAATCACCCACAGGCATTATCAGAAAACAGATGATGAGAACCCTCTCTCATACACACACACACTCACACAAACCTCTATCAAAAGGAAATTTTTATTCCCTATAAAACAAGTTAATAATTCCTATAAAGTGTGAGAAATTTGATTTTCATATATAAAACAAATGCAATGTCAACTATCTTGAAACGCTAATGGATTCTCTATGTCCCTCTTCCTAGAGTTGACAAATATGTTATATTTTGCAGGAGAGAGAGTTAGGAAAAGTATTTTAAAAATAATGATCTTTCATAGATGTAGATAAATAAAATGCCTTGCCTTTACTTACCCAGTGCCTACAGGTCTCTGCACAAACACACACTCACTAAGACAATGCAAAGATGCCTATTCAAATATAAGTATATATGGCTATACACTGTTCCTTATATCCTCAACATACAAAAATAAAAATTCAAAATAGTAAACTCAGTAAGAATGTGCTGAGCAAATAAGTCAGACACTATTAGTGGAATACATAATTCATAATATGATAAGCAAGATAACCAGAGTTCATTAAGCTCCTTCTATGCATCTGCCATTGTATGAGACATGTTTCCAATATTAATTTTTCTTTCATGATACTTTTATAAAATGTTTGTAAATAGTCACAATTGATATGGGCATAAACAAGACTGATAAACTCCAAAGTTGCAGAAATGTGAATTACTATGGCTGAGATGGAAGCCTACCTTTTGTGACCCTAAATTTTATACTACAGATTATAGTTGTTTAAGTCATTTTTTACTTTAGATCATGTGTTGGGTTAGTTTGTGAAGGACTTGTCTGACTCAACATGTACATCTTGACCTAATCTGCATGCTTGTTCCAAGGTACCTACAAATGTCATACATCTGCTCCATTGGGGAACCTCTCATCTGCATTCCACAGCATCTAGACAGCAGTAGGGCTCTTAGCTCCAAAGTTTTTATGTATATTGCCTTTTTCTTAATAGCCTCCAAGGTATGAGACATTCTAACCCTTATACCATATTTCTGAGAAATTCTATCAACAACTGGGTTAGTTTTCTTGTGGGACTACCTTCTTTACTCTTTGATAGGATTCAAATTGAGAACCAATATGACAGTCTGGTTTGAAACTTACACTGTATTAAAGTTCTATAATTAAGTGGTTAATTTTGATTAATGTAAACTGTCTCTCAAGCCTATTTTTTCCAGAAAAAAATACGTGAATCAATTTATTCTAGAAAGTATTTTAATAAATATAATAAATACGTGGAAAACAATAAATAATAAATATGTGTAAAACATAATAAATATGTGTAAAATATGATAAATATGTGGAAAATATAATAAATATGTGGAAAACACTGTCTTGGCAACAGCCTGCATTGCTTGGGGATTTTCATGGTACCCCTTTGTCCAGAAACTCAGTTGGCTATAACCCAGTCTGTTACTGGATGCTTCTTTTTTTGGTGAAAAAGTTAGGACTCCATCTCCCCCATTATTTGGAAATTTCATTTGGAATGCCTTTATATATTGTAGGAAGTTTCGACTTCACTAGGTTTGCATACCACCCATCAAATGCTCCTCAGTTCTTTCTAGTTGTCTTTGCTAGCCTTCACCCCATTCGCAGCTTATCCTACACAACCTCAGTCCATCCATAAAATCTATTCTATTTCTCCTACCTAGATCAGTGTTTCCCCTAGTGTCTTCCTCTATACCTAATTTCTCTAGGTCTATGGATTGTAGCTTGGTTATCATTTACTTATTGGCTAATATCTACATATAAAAATACACAACATATTTATCTTTCTAGATCTTGGTTACCTTATTCAGAATTATTTTGTTCTAGTTCCATCGACTTGTAAGAAAATTTTATCATGTCAGTTCTTAAGGAACTCATTAATATTCCATTGTGTAAATGTACCACATTTCCTTTATCCATTTTTCTGTTGGTTTATATCTAGGTTGCTTCCAATTTTTGTCTATTATGAATAAAACAGTAATGAACATGATTGAGTATCCTTGTGGTAGGATTCCCTGTGGGTATGTGCAAGAGTAGTAGAACTGGATATTGAAACAATCCAATTCCCATCTTTGTGAGGAACTGTCACGTGGATTTCTCTAGTGGCTAGACAAGTTTGCACTTCCACTAGGAATGGATGAGTTTTCTTCTGATTCTACATCCTTGACAACATGAGCTGTCACTTTTGTTATTGACCTTAGCCACTCTAACAGGTATAAGATGAAATCTCAAAGTATTTTTGCTGAAGATAACATCATACAACTCATTGAACATGGAGAAGTTGAGCTGGTGCCTACCTAGAACCTTCAATGTCTCTTCCACTACCTTTGATGCAGGGAGGTGTGCTGTAGGCTACCAAAACAGAAACATAATTCACCAACACAGCCACAAAATTTTGCGATACTCTGTCCTGTCTGCAAATTATGCTAGAGCTATGATAGCACAAAGCTAGTGGGACCAACCAACCAATGACTGATTTAACTTAAGGTACACTCCACCAAATGGAACCCAAATCCAACGCTGCTTCTGTAAGCAAGAACCAGAGACTAGATAACCCATAGACCTAGATTAAAAGCAAATACTACTTGTCTAAAAAAGTAATGACAAAATGACTCCTAATGATATTTTGCCATGGGTAATCCCTTATTCTGCCATCACCTGAGAATCTTCTTTCTGAAGAAGGTAGAATAGAGAGACCCACAGATGGACATTATGTAGAGAGAGTGTGTGACCTTGTAGTACTCAATCCTGACCATAAGACCTCAGGGAACCCCACGAAAAAGGAAGAGAAAGGGATGTAAGAGCCAGAGGAAATAGAGAACAAGAACAGAAAAACAAGGCCCTCTAAATCAACTGAGCAAAGCTCATATGAAAGCACAGACACTGAAACAGCAAGCACAGGGCATGGATGGGTTTGTACCAGGTCCTCCATGTTTATATTATGGCTTTCTCTTAAGTGATATTTTGCAACTCCTCAGTCTGTGAATAAGTGGGTCTTTGATTCGTGTGCCTTTTCTTGGGGCTGCTCTTTTTCTTCTGTTGGTTTATCTTTCCAACTCAATGTGTTGGGGTTTTGTTTGTTTGTTTGCTTTGTTTTGTTTTATGTTATTATATTTTTGCTTTGCTTTAATTTGATATTGTCTCTTAGAAGCCTGTCTATTTCTAGTGAGAGACAAAGAAGTATATCCAGGTGGGATGGAAAGTGGGAGGATCTGTGAAGAATATACAGAAAGGAACTGAATCTGGATATATTGCATGAGAAACCCACAAAGGTATTCACATTCTAACCCACACTTATCTTGGCTATTTTAAGTGGAAAGGATTAGATGAGGAGGTGATCAGGTCACCAATTAATATTTTAAATGGAGATGACTTGGCCCCATTTATATATGAGACTATTCTAAATGACTACAAAGAAAATCCATCCTACTGATGTGAATGAATTCTGTATTTTCTCTTTCCATAATCCTTATTGCTATTTATTCCTCTCTTTTTATAACACTGCCCACATTAAATTTTCCAATTAATTATGTCGTATACTAATGACTATTTATTTTACTATGCTCTGATATCCTTAAGAACTAGTACATGCCCAGAACTCAGAGTATCTTCCACATAGGAAAAGTTCAATGTATGTAGAAGAATAAAGAAATCAAAGGGTGAAAGACATGACACAAAAGAAAGAACTGGAGAAAAGTGTGAATCATCCAGATTCTACCAGTGTTTGCCTTGCCCTTTGTTACTCACTTAAAAGTTTATTATGTTCTCATTTTTAAACTTAATATTTGTATATATGTATATATATATATATATATATATATATATATATATTCCTAAATGTATAAGACAAAATCATGGTTCTTCTTTTCATTCAAAAATTCATAGTGATAACATTTCAGTTGAATTTGGGAATTGGTTCTAGATTCATTTGTTTTATCATTATCATACCTGCAGGATTAAAAATTAATTTTTAGTAGCCTACTTCACTGCTTTTTCCAAAAATTCATCTCATATCTCCTCCACTGCAGAAAGTCCCTATCTTGTTAATTCACTCAATGGGAAGCAGGTAATTGTCCTACAACAAGTGGAGAAAGCATAAATTTAACTAGAAATTTCTGTAGACTTTCTCTCTTGCGATATACCAAATAATGCTATGAATAATAGCAATTGCCATTAGCTTCAACTGACTGACTGCTTATGCATGCAGGTCTACATTAAGACAGAGGTCACTTATTCCTTGTGATAATTATATAAAATTAATATCACCTTTCCATACTTTTTTTTAAAAAAGGAATTAAAGACTGAAAATTCCAATATTGAAAGTTATAGGTTCACACAAAGCAATACACTAGCAAATGAAGTAAAATGTCTAATTCTTTTGGTCTGAATAAAGGACACTATTAAGATATGATTTCATTACTGGAAATCATATCACACTAAATACTTCTGTGATACCAGCAACAGAAACTAGCTGTATCTTACAGTAAATTTCTAAGCATCTTAGAGACATCTTCATCTTAAATTTATTAGGTAGGTATGGTGTAAGTACAACTAAATAAATGTTCATCATCAAGTTAATTAGGTATATGACACACAAAGAATTTGAGTCAGTTAACATACATTTGTTAAACTTAGTGAGTCAAGAGTTAGATTATTACTTAACCACAAGACTTGTTTTCTTAATCTCATCAACAGGTTTTAATAATGTTTATTTTTATGTTAATCACAGGTTATTTACTTTGTATCCTAGCAATAGCCCCCTCCCTCATTCCCTCCCAATCTCACCCTCATCTCCTCCCTGCCCCTTTCCAAGTCCACTGATAGGGGAGGTCCTCCTCCCCTTTCATGTGACCCTAGCTTATCAGGTATCTTCAGGACTGGATGCAATGTCCTCCTCTGTGGCCTAGCAAGGCTGCTCCTCCCCCAGGGGTACAGGGAAGTCAAAGAGCCCACCATTATGTTCATGTCAGAAATAGTTCCTGTTCCCCTTACTAGGGTACCCGGTTGGATACTGAGCTACCATGGGCTACATCTGAGCAAGTGTTCTAGAATATATCCATACATGGTCCTTAGTTGGAGAAACAGTCTCATAAAAGACCTCTGTGCCCTGATCTTTTTGTTCCTTGTGGAGCTCCTGTTCTTTCACATGATTCCCTGCATTCTGCTG
This sequence comes from Pachyuromys duprasi, assembly GCA_028658305.1. Lineage (NCBI taxonomy): Eukaryota > Metazoa > Chordata > Mammalia > Rodentia > Muridae > Pachyuromys > Pachyuromys duprasi. The sequence continues at coordinate 3,432,155 of CM053767.1, forward strand.
AAGGTTTGGTTATGAATCTCCACATCTGCTTTGATATACTGCTAGGAAGAGTCTTTCAGAGGCTCTCTGCTGTAGGCTCCAGTCCTGTTACTTGTTTTCTCCTACTTCCAATGTCCATCCCATTTGTCTTTCTAAGGGAGGATTGATCCTCTTACCCAGGGTCCCCTTTCTTGTTTATCTTCTTTAGGTGTACAGATTTTAGTATGTTTATCTTATCTTATAGATCTTTATTGTTGTTGTTGTTTAGATTTATTTATTTATACAGTGTTCTGCCTGCTTGTATGCCTGCAGGCCAGAAGAAGGCATCAGATCTTAAAAGAGATGGCTATGAGCCACCATGTAATTGCTAGAGATTGAACTCAGAACCTTTGGAAGAACAGCCAATGCTCTTAACCTCTAAGCCATCTCTCCAGCTTGTTCATATAAGTTTTTATTTTCGGACTTTTCTCCCAGAACAGGCATGTACTCTGTGTTCCTAAATGAACAGTGGCTTTTGTTTGTTATGCTGAAAACTAAAAAGATATCATGATGAAAAAATAAAAAACTGGAAGGGAGTGTAGGTATGCTCTGTCTCACTTCGTCACCGCCTGACTATCACTGTTGGGAACAAGATGGACCCAAGGTTTTCTCTAAGGTCTGGATAAAAGCACAAAAGTAATACTAGTTCTATGTCTATCTCTGCAGGTACACATTTCACAGAGGCCAGTCTAAGACTGCAACCTAAGCCTTGAAGGAGTTAAGTTTAAGTTCCTGGGGACTGGCTTCCTCCCCTGAAGGGCTGTGGTTATCAGCTCTAAGGCAGCTATGTCTGAGGTCTCCTGTGCTATCTTTGACAACGTCATCTGAGTTAGCTTTATGCTGACCTCGGCCATTCCTCCATTGCTAACAATACATAAGATGATGTACTTATTAATAAACTGACTTGGCAGAGACATAGTTTGTGCAAGACCTCATATCCCAGCTTTATATCTCCTCATTCCATGGTCTACTCTCTCTCAGGAACCTGTCACGGAAGTGAAGGCTGCTGGTGTAAATCAAGAACAATAAACAATGGAAAAGGCCAAGTAAAATGATTAAGACTTCAAAATGCAGCCAATATAGAATATGCTGAATTTCTAACAACTTATGGCTTCTAGAATTTATTAGTTAAATTTTTGTCCATTCAGAAATTGGGCAGAGTGCAGGGAATCATATGAAAGAAGAGGGAGTTAGTATGACCTGGAGAGGACAGGAGCTTCAAATGGACCAAATACATCTGGGCCCAGGGGTCTTTTCTGAGACTGGTTCTCCAACCAAGGACCAGGGATGGATATAACCTAGAACCCCTGCCCAGATATAGCCCATCGCAGCTCAGTATCCAAGTGGGTTCCCTAGTTAGGGGAACAGGGACTCTCAGACATGAACTCAATGGCTGGCTCTTTGACTTCCTCCCCCTACCCCCCGCCCCAGGGAGGAACAGCCTTACCAGGCAACAGAAAACATTGCAGCCAGCCCTAAAGAGATCTGATAAGCTAGGATCAGATGGAAGGGGAGGAAGACCTCTCCCATCAGTGGACTTAGAGAGCACAGGAAGGAGATGAAAGAGGGAGGGTTGGGCTGGGAGGGAATGAGGGAGGTGCCTAGAGCTGGGATACAAAGTGAATAAACTGTAACTAATATAAGAAATAATAAATAAATAAGGAGGAAAAAAGATCAAAGAAAAGAAAAAAAAACAATTCTATTTATTATTCAAAAAGTAAAACACATCTGTTAAATTTAACAAGTAGATGAATCAATACTTTATTTTGAAAATGAGAGATGGAGATCCAAGATGGCTGCCACGAGAGAACACTGTGTTGAGGAGTAGGAGAGCAGAAACAACGCAGCGACCAGGAGACTGAACTCTGGGACCTAAAATGCCAGCATTGTGAATGCCAGGTGAGCGGAACTCCTACGGTGAGAAAATCAAGTGGGAAAACCCTAGGGACACCCAGTTATTACCTGGAGAAATTTCCCGGTGACCAGCTGCACACAGCTCTGATCTGGACGAGCAGCTGCACTGGGTGCCCGCACCCGCCATTATAGACTGTCTCCCAGGCAGTCTCAGGAGGAACCAGGTGCCGTTTTCACTGAACTGCGCCCTACAAGCGCACACTGCACCCTGGTTCTGCTTCGACCCACGGGTGTGCTGCCGGTTCGGTCCGATCATCGGAACCACACCAGACTGAGTGGATTGGGGGACCATTTTGACCAGTCCACACACTGCAGGGGCGCAGGCCAAACGCTTGTGCCAGCAAAAATTCAGTCAGTGTGTGAGTCCGCCATCGGATCTGGGAGGATCCCCAGTTCTGCATCAACCCACGGGTGTGCAGCGGGAGTGAACCAATCGCGGGAACCACCACAGACTGAGTGGATTGGGGGACCATTCTGACCAGTCCGCACACTGCGGGGGCGCGGGCCAAACGCTTCCCCCAGCAAAAACTCAGTCAGTGTGTGAGTCCGCAGGCAGATCTGGGAAGAACCTGAGTTCTGTCTCAACCCACGGCTGAGAGGATCCTGGGACCATCTTGACCAGACCGCACACTGAGGGCAAAAGCTGCACACATCCGCCAGCAAAAACCCCAGTTCAGGTGTCTGTCCACGGGCCAGACAGAGAAGGCCTCAGGCAACATTTCTGACAGCCCTGCATACAGCGGATGCACACAAACCC
>CM053767.1:3435343-3588562 GCA_028658305.1 Pachyuromys duprasi
GGCCAAAATTTGATTATGAGACTCAGCATCTCCTTTGATACCCTGCTGGGTAGAGTCATTCAGAGTTCCTCCATGGAAGGCTGCTGTCCTGTTCCTTGTCTTCTCCTACTTCTGATATTTATCCCCTTTCCCCTTCTGAATGAGGATTAAGCCTCTTCCCTACAGTCCTCCTTGTTTAGCTTCTTTAGGACTATAGATTTTGGTATGTTTATACTATATGATATGGCTAATATCCACTTATAAGTGAATATTTACCATGTGTGTCTTTCTGCTTCTGGGTTACCTCACTCAGGATGATCTTTTCTAGTTCCATCCATTTGCCTGCAAATTTCATGATTACCTTGTTATAAATTGCTACATAGTATTCCATTGTGTAAATGTACCACAATTTCTGTATCCATTCTTCAGTTGAGGGACATCTAGGTTGTTTCCAGATTCTGTCTATTATGAATAAAGCTGCTATGAACATGGCTGAACACATGTCTTCGTTGTATCATTGAGCATCTTTCAAATATATGCCCAGGGGTGGAATAGCTGGATCTTGAGGTAGCCCTATTCCTAATATTTTGAGAAAGTGCCAGATTGAACAGGCTCTAAGATCAACAGTAAATAAATGGGACCTGATATTTAAAAGCTTCTGTGAAGGAAAGGACACTGTCAACAATACAAAATGCCTGCTTACACACTGGGAAAAAATCATCACCAACCCTGTATCTGACAGACGGCTAATATCCAGAATATATAAAGAACTCACCAACAAACCAAGTAATCGAACTAAAACGTGGGGTACAGAACTAAACAGAATTCTCAATAGAGGAATATCAACTGGCAGAGAAACACTTAAAGAAATGTCAAGGAGATACAAGTCAAAACGACCCTGGATTCCAACTTTCAGCCATCAGAATGGCTAAGATCAAAACCTGAAGTGACAACACATGCTGGAGAGGTTGTGGAGAAAGGGGAACCTCCTCCATTGTAGGAATATAAACTTGTACAACCTCTTTTATTGTTTTTTAAATAGAGAGGGAAGGGAGGAAAGAAGGGAAGAATGAACAAACAAACAAACAAAATTATAGCACTTCAAGAAGATGACTGGAGTCTGATACTAAAATGATACCAGATAATAAAGGGTAAATGATGGGCCTTTAGTTAAGCAATGTGCTTTTATCCCCTGAGTTCCCAGTTGTTTATTATTAATATTATTATTATATGATGCTCTCATTATTTATTTTGTAATATTCTCTTTATAGGTAATGGATGTCATAACTTTTGGCAAGGTCTTTTAATTTCTTAGGAATAAAAATACAGCTTAAGAGGTAACGATATGTACTCATAGACAGGAGCAATTCAAACTTTTTACATATAACATTTAGTTTTTTTATCAAAGCACCAGTAAGAGAACAAATACTAAGACTAATATTGCTAAAATGCATGAAGAATGTTTAGAGACATGCAAATTCGTTGTATGATAAAAAAAGTGAAGAAGCATTCACACTTGAATCACAGACATATGAATTAATTTCCACATTCAGAGAATTATTTAACAAAAATGTCAAAAGTCAACTTGAATCCACATTGAGAGAATGTGATAGAGGTATATTTGTGACAGTTCTGGGACATGTATTTTAACTCTGATTCTTGCTTTCTAAAATCTTTTTTTGGTTACACAAGCTGCCTTAGTGATTTACAGCAGTACCTAAATTAAAGGTGACTTTTCAGAAATAATGCTATTCCATAAAATAAGTGGCTTATTTTGGTTTGTTAGTAAGATTTAAATAATTAAAAAAATTAAAATCTCCATAATTCTAGCTTCCTACAGTAACAGAAGATAGATATTGGAATATACAAGAGAGCTGCTGATAAGTGTAGAATTATTTATTGTCCAAGATTTGTATTATTTCCCAAAGAACACAGTCATAAAAATGCTAAATAAGATTTTGGTTAAGACTGGTAATTAAAAGGTATGCACTATATCAAGTGAAAGGAGGGGTTATTTTTGTCTCTGCATGTGTATAACATAAATGAAATATTCATGTTTTTCAGGAACATGCTAGAGTCTGAGAATAACAACCCTTTACTGCGTTTGGTATTATGTGCCAATTTTACATAGTGTATTTTGTACTGTTTTGTTAGAATAATATATTTGACATATGAAAATGCATAAAACATTACATTTGTAGACAACGTCAAAGATTTACGGTTCACTACAGTTTTAACATAAGAGTGTTTAGAAAACACTCTATTCACTATTTTAATTTCCAGTGTCAAGAAAAAAACACTAACCCAGAGCCTTACAGATTATTTCTATACATTTCTGTAATTTGGTAAATGCCCAAATCAACTTTACATAAATGAAACCTAATAGCATATCTAATAACACTTGAGAAAAACAGAGCATTTTAGGGACATGCAAATGGATATTTTGTATCAAAAACCAATTTGTTGTAACTGAAGATCACTATGATTGCTTCGTTGTGTGGTGGCTCTTGCCTATAATTTCAGTTCTCAGGCAGGCAGAGGAAGCACATCTCTGTGAGTATGAGGCCGATCTGCTCTACAAAGTGAGTCCAGGCTATGTGTAGTCAATGCTACACATAGAGACCCTGTGGGGAGGAGATGAGGGAGGGATGGGGAGAGTGGGAAGAAAAGAGGGAGGGGGCTACGCCGGGAATGCAAAATACCTAACATCTTATTGATATAAAAATAAAAAAAGACAAGAAAAAACAAAACAAAAAGTGCCAAAAATAACAACAAAAGAGGTATCATAGAAAACCAATCAGAGTTACCATACATTTTTTTCAACACTCCTGGGAATTTCATTAAAATATGAAGAGATTTGGGGGCTAAGAAAATAACACGGTGGGTAAGAGTGCACTGAGCAGGAGGACAGCTGTGTGCATCCGCGTACACAGCTTCTTGTTCTCATGCATGGCCTGTAACCTCATTTGTTGCCAGGGAGGACAAGCGAGCATTTTGGATTCACCAGCCTCTGGAGTAGCTAACGGCTCAGTGAGAGACCCTGTTACAAGTGACTGGTTTAGGGAGTGATTGAACAAGACACTAGATATTCTGCTTCAGCAATCCATGTACGAGGTACCATATACAACACACACACAAACACGCACACACACACACACACACGCATACACACACACACAAACACACATTTTAGTTTCCTGGGGTCAAATGCTGGCCAGACTTTGAAATTCATGTTTTACAGGTAAGTTCTTTAAAAATTTGTTTTATCTGATGTAGAGTTCCAGCACTCTTCCCCTTGTTCATACTTCTTTTTCTTCTGTTATACTATTAAAGCTTAAATTGTGCCAAGTGTGTAACATTTACGATTTACAAGTCCATAAATACTTGTAGACTAGTTTTCAAGTACTAATTAGTCAGATTCCTATAGTGACATGTGTTGATCATTAGTCCTTAAAGGATAATTCCAAATGAATGTAAGAAATACTAGGGGTATTCAGAAATATGGTGCTTAAAGGGATGATCAGGGTTTTAACACTTTCGAGATAAGAAAAGGGATCCCACATGAAGGCTGTCAGAGAGGACACTAAAAAATAAAGCTTGGATTGGCCTGCTCTTTAATCACCTCCCTCTGAGGAGGGAGCAGCCTTACCAGGCCACAGAGGAAGAAAATGCAGCCACTCCTGATGAGACCTGATAGACTAGAATCATAAGGCTGGAAAAGAAGACTCCCCTATCAGTGGATTTGGGAAGGGACACAGGTGCTGAAGGGGGAGGAAGGGAGGGATTGGGTCCAGAGGAGAGAGGGAACTACAAGGTGTATATAAAGTGAATAAAGTGTAATTAATAAAGAATTTAATAAAAAATTAAAAAATGAAGCTTGGAATAGAAATCAAATTATATGACCCCACACAGCACACTTCATAAAATGCACGTTGGAGTAAACTAAAATGTGAAAATGAGGAGGAACTAAACTCATCATTTTCTTTACTCCACAATAAAAAAGGTTGAACAGTTAAGAGACTGATTGTGGATTGCTGCCTCATACCTGTGATCTCAAAGCTTGGAAGAACGAGGCAGGAGGATTCTAGGCCAGCCTGAGCTGTAGAGAAAGTCTCTCTCTCTCTCAAAAATAAACTAGAAAAATACAAAAATACCTAAGAGTAGCTTTGCTGCATCACAAAGTCAAAGTAACACTTTAGAGGAATCTTTATCTTTGTGGGCAATCAGTATAACATAACATAATATAAACTTATTAAATTAATATATATTGTATATTATACATTATGTATTATATAATATATAAATAAAACATAATGTATACATTATATATTATATATTACACTATATAACATAATATATAAATAATACATTATACATTATATAATATATAATATACAATACATAATTTTCCTTTATTTTTATTTATTACAATTTATTCACTTTGTATCCCAGCTGTAGCCACTCCTTTATCCCCTCCTAATCCTGCCCTTCCTCCTTCTTCTCTTCCCATTTCCCTTCCCAAGTCTGCTGATAGGGTAGGTCCTCCTCCCCTTCCCTCTGACTGTAGCCTATTTAGTCTCATCAGTTCTGGCTGCATTGTCTTCCTCTGAGTGACTTTAAGACCGCCCCTCCTCAGGAGATGGTGATCAAACAGCCAGCCACTTAGTTCATATCGGAGACAGCTCCTCTTCCCCTTACTATGCAACCCACTTGGAGACTGAGCTGCCATGGGCTATATCTGTGCAGGGGTTCAAGGTTATCTCCATGCATGGTCCTTGGTTGGAGTATCAGTCTCGGAAAAGACCCCTGTGCCCAGATTTTTTGTTTCTGTTGCTCTCCTTGTAAAACTCCCATCCCCTTCCAGTTCTATCTTTAGCTTCTTTCATAAAAGTCCCTGCACTCTGCCCAAAGTTAGGCTATGAGTCTCAGCATCTGTTTTGATGCACTGCTAGGTAGAGTCTTTCAGAGTCCCCCTGTAGTAAGCTCCTGTCCTGTTCCCACTTTTCTCCCTTTTGTCTATTCAGTTTGCCTTTTTGAATGAGGATTGAGTATCTTACATAGGGTCCTCTTTCTTGCTTGGCTTCTTTAGGTGTACAGATTTTAGTGTGTTTATCTTATATTATATGTCTAATATCCACTTATAAGTGAGAATATACCAGGATGATGTTTTCTAGCTCCCACCATTTGCCTGCAAATTTCATGATTTCCTTATTTTTAATTGCAGCTTAGTATTCCGTTGTGTAAATTTACCACAATTTCTGTATCCATTCTTCAGTTGAGGGACATCTGCATTGTGTCCAGATTCTGGCCACTATGAATAAAGCTGCTATGAACATGCTTGAGCAAATATCCTTGTTGTATACTTGCACATATTTTGGATACATTCCCAGGAGTGGTATAGCAGGATCTTGAGGTAGCACAATTCCTAATTTTCTGAGAAAGTGCCAGAGCAAGCAAGACATGCTTAGAATTTCCTGTATGAATCCTCAGGTTGGTTTCTCTGTCTAACCTCAGCCTTATGCAGGACACACATTTCCCATGAGTTGAAAGTGTAGGTGGAGTTTTTGGTGTAGATTAGTGTCCTGTGTGGCTCACTGCCCACATCTACATGCCCCCTTCAGGTAGGAGGCTGAACTTGTGCTGCTGCTCTCACCTTTCTTAGTCTATTCTACGGAGCTCACACTACTGTGCAAAGGTCAATTTCAGTACAGAAGAGTAGCAGATGGGGCCAGCAAGAGTGGCAAATTTAACACGGAATTACAGTTTGTGCTATCTAGCTTCTGCACAAAAATATAATCTCTATGTTTATTCATGCTGGATGTATTATTTTGACATTATAAATTGTTCTTTTATGAATTCCAACTTCGTTAATAATCATTTGATGCACACAAGTAGCATTACTGAAATAAATTTATACTCTAGCCAGGAGACTTTATGCTTTCAAAAAATAAACACAATTTTCACTCATAGTGGACAATTCGTACCTCTTTCAACATCCCTAAAAACGCTTTTGTAGCAAACGGTTCCTACGTTTCAAAAGTGAATGAGAATTTAAATAATATTTTTATATTTTGAATTCTCCATTTTCCTTACTCTGTACTGTGAATTGTATAATGTTTCAAAAGCTCAGTTTGCTTTGGATTTAGTGAAGGCTTTGAAGCCACCTTGGAGTGGATCTTCAAAATCCCTCTTCCTAGTCTGACATTTTTTTAAATAAGTGCTTAAATGCCCTAAGCAACTCTCTTCTCTATTGTTTTTATGAAAAATTAATGTTCTAAAAATCTAAGCTCGAATTTATAGCTGTCATGTCTTAGCTTGATAGATGATAATTCTCAAGTTGAATAAGAATCTTGAAGAGACGATTTAGCCACAGATTAGTGCCCCTTTCTTTTATCCCAGGAGCAACTGTTATTTGGCAATAGTAACTCTCAGGCACCCACATGTACTGCATAGCTGAAAGTCATTCTGCTCTGAAAGGTTCCTCTTGTGTTTCCTCCACTGTGACTCTGCTAAGAAGTCGAATAACCTTTAACACCTTTCTCTGGTTCTTTCTTATGCCCTGCTCCAACTGCCACCTAAAAATTAAATTAAAAAAAAAAACTTTTGAAGGATTAATCTGTGATTAAAAAGATAAAGCCTCTGAAAACAGAAACCACTGTCAGCTGCAGGCACAGTCATCTGAGTGCTTATGGATAACATGTAGAACCTGAGGCCCATAAAGGTTTGGGGTAGAAGACTGCAAATTTAAAGGTGTTGTCTGTATCCAAGTCCGTATCCAAGTCCTTAGACATAGGATTCATGCTCCAAGTCACTGGGCACTTTTGTAGTAACCACACAGCAAGCAGACATTACTTATCAAGTGCATTATTTCATGGTTTAATTAGAAGAAAACACAACTGTCAATATGATCTTGACATTGCATAAAGAAGAGGCCTCTTACATAGAAAAAATGATGAATCAAGCAATTACTAGAATATTAGATGACTAGAAGTTAGAAGGCTTCTGTTTACTTAGAAAATAATATTAGAAATGATTCAAAGAAAGCGGTGTGGGCTAAAATATTTAAAAATGGTTACAAATATTGTTAGTCACCATTTACACACAACCAATGGACTCTAATGTAGGCTAACAGCAAGGAACAAAGATGCTCAAATTAAAAACATATTTGCATTTTCCCACAAATATCCCGCATTACAGATCAGAACCATGCTAATTACATGTTCTTAAGTAAATATTAAAATTAGACTGCCATTCCTAGGGAAGCATCACCTGATAAAAGGAGACTGTTGTAACAGTATGCATGGACAGAAAGGGAATAATCCAGAACTCAAGAACATATGGATAATCGAGAGTTAATTATAAGATTTTTGTCGACAGATACGTAGTTGGATTATGTTAATTAATTGAAATATGTACCAACACTATATGTTGGGGGTTAGCCAGCAAATAAAGCAGGTGACATGAGTAAATGCAAACAGACAAAATGTATGATTGCAAAGTCTGCTTAGAAAATAGAATTTTGCAAGCCTAATTATCTGCTAAGTGTACTATGCACTTATTCTAACTCCTCTTTTTTTTCTGTTCTTGACTTAGACGAGATTTATTTGCATAATAGGTAAAACCATTTTTTTGCTAAACTATATAGCACTTTTCCCATTTCTTCTCATTTTCTGCATAACATTGAAAGGAAATCTACATATTTATATATGAGCCATTAGTGTAGCCTGAGTTTACATATAAGCTTTTGCCACTTATTTTGCTTGTGAGTGGTGTTTTTTAAAGTCTGGTGAATAAAGAGCTACTGCATAAAGTGCTTAACTAAATCAATTTATTTCCACCTGCATAATTTCAGAAGTTTAATTACATATTTCATCTGCTGTGAGCCCACATAGTCTCTGCTTCTTTAGAAGGTAGACTGTTTCAAATACTAGCCATTATAGTAAAGATGATTTATGTTAAATCTAACATTTTGTATGTATTGCAGCTGTTGCCACTTTAAATATTGAGAGAAAAAGGTGCAAGATAAATATAACGTATGTGTATGTGTCTCTGTGTGTATGTGTGAAAATACCTTATGCTTTTCTAACATTTAATTAAACTGAATTTTATTCTATTCTTAAAAGTTCAGGAGGAATATAATACAGAAATATGCGCCTCGTGTAATATTAAACTCTATGGTACATTTAAAATCCATGAAGAAATAAAAGTCCACAGACATCTGAAGTATTAAAGTCAACTGCTCAAGATGTGAGAACAGCCTTGGAAGGAGAGTGAGTCACTAGTGTAAAAGACCAGACAGCTCCCCTTCATTCTCACTGCACAAAGAAGTGCACCCTTCTACCTTATGCAATGCACAGAGTCAATGTGAAAATGCACGCAAAACAATGGTATTGGCAGGGCTGGTGACCCTTCCGTCTAGAGAGGCTGATTTTGTGGGCTGTTCACATTGGGGAATTCCCTGTCAGACTGATCTAAGCTGGTGGAATGCTAGGTCAGCATTTACTGACATGGGTTGTCACATGACTATTAACATCCACCCTCCACCAGCGTCAAGTTTAGCTAATGAAACACAGTGGGAAAATTGATACCAGAAACTACAAAACACTAAAATTTATAATAATGTTCTATCTCCCTGAAAGCCATTTGCCAGCACACAATTTAATTGTACTCCTCATCCATCTAAAGTCTCATAGTTATTCATTAATTGTAGATCTACACACACACACACACACACACACCTGTCTATCATCTATCAAGATATCTAAGATATATATGTATTTGAGCTTTTCATAATATAATCTGTTTATTTTAACAATATTTTGTAATTGGAGCTGCTCTATATAGATGTATATATAAAATATGAATGATACTGTATTTTAACTGGTATTTATCTTTGTCTTCTAAAATATCATAGGAAATTAGGCATAAAACATATATACCTTCACACAAAGTCATATCAAATTACATCCCTTATTTCAAGAGAATATTGAACTATTATTCTCTTGCTGTCAGAAATCTGAAGGGAGCACACACCACTGTACTATGGGCATGTCCTTCACATGTGACCCAGCAGGGTCCAGGGTGGACTTCCTGGAATTGCCAGTTTCTTGGTTCCACCTGCCAACCAATGAATCAGAAATTCTAGGAAATGAGCCTTTAAATCAGTATTTTTATAAGTCTTCCAAATTATTCTGAAAATTCATAAAAGTATTGCCACTTAACAATATAAGAACAAAGGAAGAGTACAGAAGAAACCACAGGACTTGCTCCTGGCTGTAGCTATCATGGTTTTGGGTGATGTCCTATCAAAAACAGGATAGCTAAGGTAACTACCCAGAAGCTATACCATTGGTAATTTTACCTATAGCTAAGGAGATAAGATAATCAGCATACACTTAATTTTGAACCAATTCACAACCAGCAGAAATCATAGAACATTCAAATGCCAATTGACAAAAGCATATCATATGCTAGTCCTGTCACAATAAATAACTTTTATCCCTGCAGCTTCTATTCTCATAAGAATACAATTCAATATCTCTTCCAGTTCTCTTATAATACAAGAGTCATACTGTGTATTAGGTTGATTTTAAAGAGTTTCTATTTACACAAAGCTGCTGTAGAAAGTAAACTCATATAACATTCACAGATCCATTTTTTTTATTTAAGAAACCCTGTGAAATAGACATCAATCCATCACAGACTCCATGCCCTCAAATGGTACTGAAAAAAGTTCTGTTTTTTCATCTTTTCAGGGACTACTGGGTTGTTCTCATAGTGATACCTCCAATCTGTAATCCCACTCACAGGATGCCCGTGTCACATCTCTCTACATCTTCAATAACACTGACACTTCATATCTTTGAAAACCTGTATTTTCAAAATGGTCACTTTAACTACTGTGAATTGATATATAGTTCAGTTTGATTTTCAGCAGCTTTGTTTACATATTTCTATGTCTTCACATATATTTTCCTTAGCTAGTTCTGCAAAAGTACAGACAAAAATGTAATAATAGAAACCTATTATAGAAATGCTCAAACATATATAAATAGGCATCCTGTTAATATAATAAACAATACAAACACATCACTATAATTTAAGCATATTACAAATACTCTTCAGCTTTAAATTAAACAATGATTCTATTTAGCAGCAGATAAGCTCATAATAAACTTTACTTGTATATAATCCCTACCCCTTATTTTCATTCACAATAATTTATACTTGTCTGTATTAGTAACTATTTATACAAAGTATGTGAATTTGGATTTTAGAAATGAGTGGAGTGGCACAATGTCTAAAACAGAGTGTGAGTACTGAAAATGGTACTGCATGAAATGACAGCCTACAGACTGGGAAAGGAGCATCATCAACCGTATGTCTGACAGAGGGATAATATCCAGAATATACAGAAAAAATCTCAAGAAGTTAAACACCAGATCCAGGTCTTATGACTTTTTGAATTCCTGGAACTCATATGACTTTTCAGTTTACAAAAGAATATATGTAAAAAGACTGAGAAAAGTAACATATAAATAACGTTCTGTAATAGGTAAAACTGCATCCAACGAAATGAGTATCAGTTCTTCTTGGCTGTTTGTTTTGTAAACAATTTAAGTGTGTTCATGGCCTGAAACTCTAACACTTTAACTGTGGGCAGAGCTATTGGTAATCATCCATCATGTCATTTCTTGTACACTCAGCATCTACTTTAGCCCCCATCTCCATGTCACACTGGAAAGTTTAGGCAGAAGTACATTAACGGCTTTAGTGATAAACTCTGGGTGCTTGGACTTTCCTTAACAAAGCATCTAGAAAGAATAGGTTTAAGATATTCCTAATTTTTATATCAAAGTCTACCTCAGAAATGGAAGATATTAAAAAGCCCATAATAAAAGCTCTGGCTTTTGGGGTCAGTTATACACTTTGGACAGATGTTCTTAGCATGATGAAAAGCACTTCTAAAATTCATATGAGTTTCAGGAAATCAAAAAGTCCTAAGACCTGGATCTGGCATAGATGGATCCTAGATACATTTTTCCCTTAGTTTTGGGATTTTTCACTTTTCCCATTTTATTAACCAAAATTTAACTTCTGTCTCTAGTCTGAAATTGTCTCAGCAGATTTTCACCTGATTGACTCTATTTAGGTTCAGCTATAGACTTCAAGCTGAGATCTGGACTTGCTGTAAGCTGACATGATTGCTCACTCCCTCTTCAGGTAGATCAACTAACCAGATGCTTCTGAGGACTGCCCCATTGCCCAGCCTTTGGTTGGCACTTCAGCATTCCTAGCGCCTTGATGCCAATGGCCCCATGGTCAGCACTGACACAGCTTCAGAAGAAATGATCTTTGGGCCAAAATTCCACCTAACAGGCTGAAATGCTGAGTCAAAGGGGCTGCCTGACATTAGCTATTATCTTGGGGACCTGCTTATCTGGAGTAAGACCTAGTATTGCAACACTGAATGTACAACGCCAGAATCTCTAGCAACTTTCCTAGCAACAGTTTCCAGGATATATCAGAGAATAAATACTTGACAGAAAACAGAGACAATCACCCTGGCAACAATCAATGAGAATCAGTTGGGAAAATTCTCCCCAATGTTCCAGATGTAGTTTAGAAGAATGGCAATTGTGATTATGTGCCTCAGCTAGAGGGTCACTTCGCCCTATGAATTTTACCAATCCACCAAGACATGAACCCTCTGCTTGATGTCCTGAAAATCCCCTATATGTACTGTTTTCCCTTTAATAACCCTGTTTCGGGGTCCCACTTCTTTACTATTGCATCAATAAGACTTGGGTCCCATGTTTAAACACGTATACAATAAAAGCTCATGTATTTACAGAAAAAAAAAAGTTAAACACCAAAAAAATAAGTAACCCAATTAAAAAATGGGGAACAGAGCTAAACATACTTCTTAGTAGAGGAATATCAAATGGCAGAAAGAAACACTTAAAGAAATGGTCAATGTCCTTAGTCATCAGAGAAATGTATAAGTGGCTTTAGAAATATCAATCTGTCATGATCTTGGGGGCTGACTCTTTGACCCTCCCCCATACAAGCCAGGGAGTGACAGACTGGCTAGATCCCAGGGGAGGACATTGCAGCCAGCCCTGAGGAGACAGGATGAGCTGGGGTTGGATGGAAGGGGAGGAGGTCCTCCCCTGTTGGTGGACTTGGAGGGGGCGAGGAGGAGGGAGATGAGGGAGGGAGTTGGAGGGTGGGAGGGAATGAGGGAGGAGGCTATGCCTGGGATGCAAAGTACCTAACCTGCGATTGATATAAAAATAAATAAACTTAAAAAAAGAAAAAAAAAAGAAATACCAATCATTAAGGATTTCCCTGTAAAACTACTCAAGATTATAATTCTTAGTTTCTAGAAATATTTTAGATTAAGACATAGTCTGCTGGTTCTGAACACAGTTTTTGTTTATTTGTTTGGCAGATAAACATGCACAGTTTCAGACTTAAAGGACCTCAGAAGAATGTGCCCATTATAAGTTTAAGATTGACAGGGTCTAGCAGTACATGGCAATACAAAATGAATTTAGAAATATTTGTTTAGACATTTTGCCTTATATTTCTTTGGAAGTTTATGTCTGATTGGTCTTTTGCTTATATATTATGGTCACTAATGTTTTGTTCTATCTTAAATCAAACACCACATGTTTATATTAATTACAGTTTATTTACTTTGTATCCCAGCTGTAGCCTCCTCCCTAATTCCCTCCCAATCCCATGCTCCCTCTCTCATCTCCTCCCTGCCCCTTTCTAAATCCACTAATAGGGGAGGTCCTTCTCCCCTTCCATCTGACCCTAGCTTATCAGATATCACCAGGACTGGCTGCAATGTCCTCCTCTGTGGCCTACCTAGGCTGCTCCTCCTCAGGGATTGCGTAGGTGATCAAAGAGCCAGCCACTGAGTTCATGCCAGAGACAGTCCCTGTTCCCCTTACTGGGAAAACCCACATACTGAGCTGTATGCTGATGAGTGTGCTTTTCTAGACTTTTCCTTTGGTTTTGTTTTTTATCATGTTTTCTTTAGCTTTCATTTGTTTCTTTGCCTGTTTGTTTGCTGAGGAGAGGAAGAATGCATGGAATTAAGTGAGAGGGAAAGTGGAAGAGATATGGAAGGATTTGGGTAGGTGAGACGCTGTTCAGAATAAACTATATAAAAAATTAATAAAAGCAGACTAAATGGTCCTGAGCCGTATCGTGAGCTACACACAAGTTCATCACCAGTAACATTAAATGTGATGAGAAAAGCATACATTCCAAAGGAATGGCTTATAGCAGTTAAAGGCACTTTCTGAAGACCTGAGTTCTATTTCCTCAAAATTCCTGCAAGTTATACTGACCTCTACATACATTTCTTGACATGTGTGTGTGTGAGAACAAAACACACACAGACTAAATAAATAAATAAACAATTTTTAAATAAGAAAAGAAAATTATGTAACAAGGCAGATAAGAGATTCATGGAGTATTAAATATATTCACACAAATTCTTTTCTTATATCTCCTCTCATTACCCAAGTGAATATTTGGTCAAATGTTGGCATTTAAGCTGAGTGAAATGATTTTTTTTTTAATTTTAGTTTGTACCAAAACTGAATGGAAGGTAACAGGATATTCAGTGGCAAATTCTCTAAGGAAATAAACTGGAGAGGTGACTCAGTTGTTAAGAGGTAAGTTATTCTTGAACTGGGCCTAGTTTTCATCCTAGCACCTGTAAGTGTAGAAAATTTTAACTTGGCCCTAACCATGCGAACTTAAACTTCTGAGCTTTACGTTTCTAAGAAACGCCCTTCTTTGTTCCTGGATCCAGAAGTGCAAACAGTCCCTAACCCTCCCCTAGTCATCACACCTGGGCACAGCCAATCACTGACTGCCCAGTTAGAAAAGTCCCTTACCTCTAGACCCCCTCCTGTTTTGCAGTCTTTGCCTTTATAAACTCTGTGATTCTGCTGCTTAAGGCTCTCCACCACCCCCTTGCATGGGAGCTGTGTGCAGAGCCCAGGCATGCTGGCTACTGAGTAAAACCTCTTGCTTTTGCATCAAGCTCTCAGCCTTCCTCGGTTATTGGGGTCTAGCGTCTATACCGAGGAATGGAGGGTCTCCCTACCTAGGGAGTCCAACACACCCACTTTACATAGCTCACAACCATCTGTAAACTTAAGTGCAGGGAATCTGATTCCCTCTGACCTCTTCAGGAATCTTTACAAAACCGGTGCGTATGAAATCACATATCTACACACACATTAAAATAAGAATAAACAAATACCTTAATTTACTAGAAAAAGAAAGTAGTCATATGAAATAATTAAGTGATACAATTTATCCAAGAATGAAAGATCCAGTCTTCAAGTAGAAGTTTATATATTTATCAACAGAATAAAATAACCTGTCAAAGCCATACCATTATGACATTTCTATTCACTTTTTTCTGTTTTTCCTTTTAGCAATTAAGAAGCCAATTAACTTTCTATTCTCTGTGTTTGTATGTAATTTTTATGGAAGCTTTCACTTTCTTTTTACCTTTATTCTGAAATTTACCACGATATATAATTTAGTATAAGTATTTTTAATATTATTAAGGTACTTGGCACTGCACAGATATTCACAGATATTATTTGTTAAAATAAATACCAAAAAACTCATATTTAAACTTTAAAGCTCAGAAAGGAAATATTCATATGTAAAATGGTTATTCTTAACACCTAGATAACAAAAATATTAATTTCACAAAAATTAACTTAAATAAAAAGGAAGCTCTTTATTTGTTGCAATAAGTATTTTAATCAAGCAAATACAGTGCTTGATAATTTATATGATTCAAGGAGAAAAGTCTCATTTCCTGCTATAATAGATTTTGGGGCACTTCATGTAGTCAATAGCTCTCTGACAAAATGGAAGCTATAGAACTTTGTCACACTATGGGATAAAATACTGATCATACTGAATGGGTCATGCAGTTTTCTCAGTCAAGAGAATCATAATAGCTTCAGGTGATATTCAGACTCTGATAAAAACACATAATTAAACCCAATGTTGCTTCATGTAGAATTCATTGTCTCATAAGGCAGAAGGCAAAATGTATAAGATGGTATCACATTCCAATAAAATGCATAACATTTTAGCAAATATGCTTCTCTAAGCATTTACTAAGATACAATCAGGTGAGAAAAAAAGGATTACAATCTTTTTATTTAGTGTGCACCAAGATCAAATAGCATCAGATCTTCTCAAAATATACTTTTGTCTTATTCATCTGTAAAAAATTTCAAAGGTGACTTTGTCTCCTTGGCAAAAGGTAATAGAAGAGCAATGACAGGAAAGTACAAAGGAAATGGAACATGCTGCTATTCTTTATCCTACATTACAAGACCAAACAAAATAGAACATCCCAGCATTAACACAATACAACAATGCATGCAGCTAGTCAATCAAAACCACACAATGCTAATTTGGGTTGTAAGTTCTACAGAATGAAGCCATTGTTTATAGGTCAAGTACTTATCTCAGTATGTCATGAACTTTAATGTGCATATTTATCAGCTAGAATCTTGTTGAAATAGAGGTTTTCATTCATGCAGCAGTTCTGGGGCTGAAGGAAGAGATGAAAAGTGTGCACCTACAATACACTCCCAAGCAGAGGCTTAAACTGCAACTTCATAGGGCAGAGTGGATCTGCAAGAGCTGCAACACAGGGTCACTCCATCCTTCATGACAAAAGCCATGAGAGCCAAAAATCTCTCTCTTACCAGAATGTATACTCTTTAATTCATAGATATAACAATAATAACTGAACATGCCATGGGGTAATGAAAAAAGTCTCGCATTGAACATTTTTTTTTTCTAGGAGAGCACAGCAAAACAAGTATTACTTACTACTTTCTTGCAATGTAAAGTGCCTGTATTTGAAAAAACCCTTTATGAGCACCAGAAGTACACAGGAAACATTTATGAAGAAAGATGCAATCTTCACATTGTCACTATATGAGGAGTATTATTGCAATCAAAGCACACTAAGTGAGGATTTACTTTAACACACACTGCAGTCAAAATATGCTAAGGAATTATGCCATAATTATAGATAATCTTTTATCTCCAATACTGATTAAGAAATAAACTGGATAAATAAAAGGTAGAAAAAGTCATTATTGAGATGTTAAAGATAGATTTTCAAAATAAATATTCTATGATCATATGATGCTACATTACCATTGACTAGTGATTCAATCACTGTCTTATGTGTTTTATGGTAGTTCGTGACCTGAAATTTTCCTAGCACATTTTGGAATATCTCCACTATATTTTTCCACATAATTCTTTTCTTCTCCTTTGTTCATTGCACCCCTGTGCTACAGAAATGGGGTCATTTAGTTTCATAAATTTCTCTGGTTATGAATCTATAGTAACCAGTGCTCACTACAAAAACACTTCTACACATGACAAAACTGAAAGCCACAGGGTTCTATGAATGTAAACATTAATGTTCAAAACGCGATGTGACAGGCCCATCGCACACATTATCAAACAGCATTAGTTGTTTGCATCCATGACAATTGTGTCACTATTGAACATGAGGGCACATATTGGCTGGCATATTGGTCTACATGTATCAACCTCAACTGTGTAAATATATAAGGAATTTAGGTAGAAACTACTAGACAGAAATGGTTACTTTGAAATATAACTTTGTTTCTCTTTAAAATTATTTCTTAATTATTTATTACAATTTATTGACTATGTATCCTAGCTGTGGACCCCTCCTGTGCCTCCTCCTAGTCCCACATTCCCTCCCTCTTGTCCCTTATGTCTCTCCTCTAGTCCACTGATAGGAGAAGTCCTCCTCCCCTTCCATCTTAGCCTAGCTTATCAGGTCTCATCAAAACTAGCTGCATCATCTTTCTCTGTGGCCTGGCAAGGCTAATTGTGGTGACTATAAATAATTTTTTAGTAAATAATTTAAGTGTTTTGATACGATTTTCTGCAGAGATGTGAGCAAATATCTACTCATGTCAGTTTTAGCACTGCTAACAAATTCTACCCGAGTCCTTTTTTTTTTTTTTAATATTGGGCTTTATTAGAGTTATTTGCAGAAAAGTAATAGAGCCGTTACTTAATGTATAAGTGGCTCACGGACAGCAGCATCAGTAAAAAGGCAAGCCCTACATGGCTGGAAGTTCCTAAAAGCTGAACATCTGTAAGTTTGTCAAAGAACTTGTATTCAGTTCCACTGATAATTGTGTGAATTTTACAGTGTTGTGAGTTTTCTAGGCTCTGTATTCTTCAGCTAGTTTCCCAAGTCACATAAACCTCCATTCAACAGAGAATCTTTTAATTTAGAGAATGCAACTATGTATCAAGTATACACATAAATACTAATAATGGTATTAATAATATTGTGTAACCAATTACCGGAATTATTGTCTTTAAAAACTCAAAGCTCTTCCTACCCCTTAAACATCTCCCCATTCCTTTTTCTCCAGAGCATGAAGATTTTCATTATGCTATCTCTCTGTGCAAGTTTGATTACTCTGCAAGCATTATGTGGGATCATATATATTTGCCATTTTGTGACTAAGTAATGCTACAAAGTATAATGTCTTCAGATTTCAGTCATACTGTACAATGTATTGGAATCCACTCTCCTTTGACTATCCCTTCAATAATCTGCTCATAACTGACACAGTCTCCTCCAAGTTCCATAGATTAGGATTCCTATCATATCCTATCCACTTCCATTTCAGGGTATCTACTACTACTTGGAGGCATTTCACATGCAATTCTCACAAGACAGGCCAAAATCCCTCATAAATGCAATATAGAAATGTGAGTGGAAAGGGCATATGTACCTTGAATTTTTACACCATAATACTACTCAGTGGGATATTCAAATCTTACAAAATTTCTAGTTTGCAAATTTTATGAAAATGTTTATATCAAGAAATTTCCCATTATAGGTAATATTCTTTTTGCTTTCCTTAGCAATTGTACTTCTGAACATTTAGCTGAAAATATTCTCCACTTCTTGATTTCTTATACATCCTTTCATGGTCTGACACTCCCCTCAGGACATTGTTTTGTCTACAGTAGTGAATGCTTTTGCAATCAAATTAACTTTACATTTAATCATTTTATTTGCTGGTTCCTGAGAGCACTTAGTATGGTTGCTGACATATTACAATTCTACAATATTTTTTTTGCTGTGTCATTGTACAGCAATGGGTTGGCTAGTTCCTCTGAACTCTGAATGATTTCTACTTCTCAAATCCTTCTACCCAGAGATCAATGCCAACTGAATAATCTCCCATACACATGTAAAAGATAACCTACACAGAGTTCAAATATTGCACAGTTCCAATCAGTCTCATGTAATAATAAGACCCATAATGGAAACGTTACTTTTTAACATTAGCATTGTAAAACTCTCCTAATGACATCCCAACTCCAGGTATTAAACTACATGTAAACATATCTCCTCTATGAATAAATACGTATCTAGAATAATATTTGTATATAAATTCTCTTGTATGTCAATTTCAATAATTTTTATATGTATTTTTGAACATTGTTTGTTTTTAAGACAGGGCCCCAATTTTTAACTCAGGCTAGCCAGGAACTTGCTTAATAAACAAGACTAGCCTTGAACTCACAGAGACATATCCCTTGATGATGCCTCCAGAGAATCAGGATTAAATCGATGTGCCACCATGCCCAGCCCAACTTCAATAAATTCATGTCAGTGAAGTTCTCTCTCTCCCTTGTAGGCCAGGTTTTATCATTAATGAAATCAAATAGCACTCGGAGATCCAGTACTGCAGACAAGTTTTCTTCCACTGTTGGAATCTTATTATACATGTTTTACAAATTCATCTCTTTTTCTATTTTAAAAGCTGTATCAATGTCCACAGTTTCAAATGATTCACAGGAGATGACCATAAAACAATGACATTGGCTAGAAATTTTCTCATTTACAGGCTTTAATTTCATCATGAGTAATTTATGAAATGAATTAAATTAACTGCAGTAATTTTCAGAGCTTATAATTTATAAATATTGTTTAATATTTAATAATATACACTTCACCTCTCTTTTCTTATTTGTATCAATTATTACATTCATGTGCTTTAAATTGAAAGATGAAAAATTAGGCAGGCATATTGAAGAAAGATTAAGTAAAATCGTATGATCATTCAAAAAGGATTTCTATTATTGGGGAACCATCTTGGACACTGAGCTGCCATGGGCTACTTCTCTGCAGGGGTTCTAAGTTACCTCCATGCATGGTCCTTGTTTGGAGTATCAGTCTCAGAAAAGACCCCTGTGCCCAGATTTTTTGGTTCTGTTGCTCTCCTTGTGGAACTCCTGTTCCTTTCAGGTCTTTCTATCTCCCCCTACTTTCATAAGATTCCCTGCACTCTGCCCAGAGTTTGGCTATGAATCTCAGCATATGTTTCGATACCCTGATGGTTATAGTCTTTCAGAGGCCTTCTGTGATAGGCTCCTGTCCTGTTCCCTCTTTTCTCCCTTTTCTGATGTCCATCTCATTTGCTTTTCCGAATGAAGATTGAGCATCTTACCAGAGTCCTCCTTCTTGATTGGCTTCCTTAGGTGTACAGATTTAGAGGAAAACAAAGAAGCCACTCCTGATGAGACCTGATAGGCCAGGGTTAGATGGAAGGGGAGGGGACCTCCTCTATCATTGGACAGGAAAAGGGGAATAGGAGAAGAAGAGGGAGGGAAGGTGGGATTGGGAGGGGATGGGAGAGGGAGCTACAGATGGGATACAATATGAATAAACCATAATTAATAAAAATAAAATAAATTTTAAAAGGATTTCATTTCTTATACAGTCTTAACCAACCACATGTGTCTTATAATGCTCTAGGTAACCTTTCCTTTCAAGTATGCATTGCTATAACCAGATTTATCTTATATCATTTAAGTTACAACATAATAAAATACTTGAGAGCACAGGTCCAGAAGATGTTCTCAGCCTTTTGGCCTACAAGTTACCCAAAGGAAGGTCCAAGACTCCAAACATTCATGACTGTATGACACTGGCAAGAAATAAAAGTGAAATCTTTTTAGCACACCTATAGAGACACATTATCAAATCCCAGCTCTGATTTATCAGCTTATTATATGAGAAGGAAAATAATCAATTCTACACATATCTCAAATTTTCTGATCTAGACAATGGGTAAGACAGTAAAGTAGACTTTATAATACTGTAATAAAGATGGAGTTATTTCAGTGTATAGAGATCTCTAAATAACTCCCTGGTAATAGCATATTCTTTGTACGTGTAATACTACCCAGAACTGGGTAGGATATTCTTAATCTAGATGCAAGCTCCATTTCCATAGTGTACTCAAGAAAGGGTAATTATGAATTAAACAATACTGGTACAGAAATGGTCTCACTCTGCTGCAACTTCAAACAATTATAACAACAAATAAATATCTTTGAAATTTCGAAGCTATCTTCATTTTTATTGAATATGTAGCAAGTATATTTTAAAAATAGGGAAGATAAAACACATCTATTTCCTTACTTAGATGGCTTTAAAATTGGACTCCCTCGGCTTTCCCAGAACAGTAACCTCCTTGGCATACACTCAGCACCTATTCTCATTTCTACCCTTGACATACACTCAGCACCCATTCTCATTTCTACCCTTGGCACCCTCATTGCTCTTTTATACCACATGGACAAAGCTATTTGTATGTGTGATCACTCACCCCATGCTGTCCTGTAGAGTTGTTGACTGAATAGTATATTTTCCACTTAAAAATAGTCTACTGTAATATGTTTATATGTCTACATTTGGTATGTATGCAGTCTATAGCGCCTATGCTGGGCAATGAAAACATACATTGCCTTTTATAATTGTAATGTTTTTCTCACATGCTATAACCCATAAGAGGCATTAACAATGATGATGATGAAATGATTTTCTTTTTAAATGAAACTACACTAAACTATGTTCGTAGCAGCTATTATTTGTCCATTAAAAATGAAATCATAAAATTTGCAGGTAAGTGGGTAGAACTAGAAGATAAAAATAGTATTGAGTGAAGTAACCCAGACCCACGAAGAAAAACATGGTACATATAGGCTTATATGGAGATAGTAGCTGTTAACTCAAAGACTGCAAAGCTAGAATCACAGAGGTCAGGTATGAAGCAAGGCACTAGGGGTGACAGATCTCATTAAGATTGGGAATGAGGACCCTCAGAGTTCCACCCCATGCTTGGCTGAAAGTCCCAGCATAAGTATTGGGGGAAAGATCGAAGGACCTGGAGGGGCAGGGACCTCACAAGAAGTCCAACAGAGACAGCTAACCCAGCCCCGTGGGCGCTTCCAGAAACTGAGCCATCAACTGAGGAGCATGCATGGTCTGGTCCTAGGCCCCTGCACACATGTAGCTGACAAATGGCTTGGTCTTTCTATGGGGGGCCTGAGGAGTGGTGGGAGGCTGTTCCTAATAAGGAGACTATTGACTGCTTTCAGATCACTCTTCCCTGGCAGCGCTACAGTGCCTGGCATCAGGGGATGAAGATATTCTCAGCCCTGATGCGACTTGATGTGCTGGGGAAGGTTAATATAGGAAAAGGCCATGTGAGGGGGCTCTAAAAAACAGAAGCTTCCCAATTTATACACATGTATGAGGGTGAGCCCAATGAAATCATCAAATAATGGAGTAGGAAGGGGGGCACAAAACCACAACTATCGATCTCTTGTCACCAAATAAAGTGTCCAGTACCAGAATTGGATTCTGTCTAATTGAGTTGCTGGCAAAAGGGGCTTCATAGGAATCCCCAAACAACCAAGCTGATGACAAGACTATGGTTTTCTCTCCATAAACTGATGGAAAGGCTCCACGGCTGAAGACAATGCCTACAAAAATTATTAAATGTGGAAAAGTCAAGATGGTGCCTACCTAAGAGCCTTTACTATTATGTTCTAAGATCTATCTTTAGTATAGGAAGGCACTCCAATACCAAAAGAGAAATGTAAACACCAATCCACCCATAATGCCTTTGATCTATAGTGGTAGTTTGGCTGCAAAGATGTTAGTGCAATAGTGGCACAAAATATTTAGGAGTAAACAATCAATATCTGATTTGACTTAAGGATCACCCTACGTATGAGATAGAACCCAGTCTCAATGCTCCTTGGGTGACCAAGAATCTGAGACTACATAATCCAGGACAAAACCAAATAATACTGTTTAAGAAAATAAAACTAAAAATAAAATGATCATCATCATTATTATTGTTTACAATTTTTTATTTGTATCCCAGTTGTAGCCCCTCCCTCATCTCTTCACAGTTCCACCCTCCTTCCCTCTTACTCCCCTATTCCTCTTGTCTAGTCAACTGACCCTAGCCTATCAGGTCCCATCAGGACTGCCTGGATTCTCTTCCTCTGTGGGCTGCTAGGTTGCCACACCAGGGGAAAGTATTCAAGGAGCAGACAACCAAGAACTTCTCAACAGAGGAATACTGAAAGGCAGAGAAGCAGTTTAAAAATGCTGAATATCCTTAATCATCAGGGAAATGCAAATGAAAAGGACTCTGAGATTCCACCTCACATCCACCAAAAAGATTAAGATCAAAACTCAAGTGACAACACAGGCTGGAGAGATTGTAGAAAAAGGAGAACCCTCCTCCATTGCTTGCAGTAATATAAACTTCTACAACCACTTTGGAAATCAACCTGGTGCTTTCTTAGAAAACTTAGAATAGTGCTACCTCAAGACCCAGCTCTTCCACTTCTGGGCATGTATCCAAAAGATGCTCAACCATAAAATGATTCTTAATGACATTCTCCTGTACTCATAGTAGGTCAATGCCTTGCTCAACCATCATTAGAGAAACTGTCTTTAGCAGAAGGTGGGGCAAGTATAGAGAGCCACACCCAGAAAATACGGAGAGGGCGAGTGACCTTGGCACAGTCAGCCCTAACGGGGAAATCTCAATCACATCCCTCCACTAAAGCTTCACATAATGACAAGTCAATTCACCAACAGCAAGAAGTGTTGATATACCTCCCATCATCACTGTGACATATATGAAAAACTATCATTACATTGTCACTGACAGAACTGAGGGAGAAAGCAATGATAAGAGAGCAGATTTTCACTCCCTGCTTTTGTTACTAGACAAAAATAGACAGCACATCCACTAGGAAAAAATCTTTTGTTTATTTATTTATCTTAACATGACTGACTAAATGAATTAGAGGGCAAGGCAGAACACACCAGCAACAACACCCAGGCGTGCACTCTTCCCAAGGACAAAAAGAATGTTCTTCAGGACAGATCACAAGCAAGCCAGAGAGAAGTTTCGAGTTCAAAAGGACTGAATTTATACTACATTTCTTTTACCACATGTGTGCAAGAAAACTAAAAATTATTACCAGAAGAAATGGAAGAAAATTCAAAAATAATGTGGAAAAAATGTACAGCCTATTGGTACAATAAATAAGCACACAAACAAACAAATAAATAAAAATGATAAATTACCAATTATCATGACAAAAATAAAACAAAAATCAAAATACCAAACTTTATGTGAGAGAGCAAAGAGACGTCCGTGATGACAAGCTGCTGCATCAAGAATTGTGTGATATAATCGTACAATTACACAAGTACAAAGGTGTAGTAAATTGAGCTTAAACCTGGCAGAAGGAATAAAAATATTTTACCAAATAATCACCCGTCCTTGTCAAACACTATAAAAACATGGAACAAGTGCTTAGCATTTTTCTCAAAAGCAGCTAATATCACTCTGACACCTCTGCCAATGAAGGAAACTCCAGGGCAATATCCCTGCTGAACACAGAAAAAAGCCCAAACCAAATAAACCAGTTCAACAGCTCTTGCAATGAACCATATCTGATCACCACTGAGAGTTCTGTAAGTGATGCAAGAATAGTTCAGCATATCCACTCAATGTGACACATGACAGTACGATAAAAAATAACAAATATCGTAGGACTGTCTTGATGGATGCAGAAAAAAGACACTTAAACACATTTAACACACGTCTGTGATTTAATATATAACTATAATTATAACTATATATATGTATTATATATATATCATCAAGTATATATATATATATATATATATATTACTTGATGAGGTAGAAAAACAAATTACCCAAGCATACTAAAAGTCCTATACAAAAGACCTAGTGTGGGGCTGGAGAGATGGCTCAGTGCTTAAGAGCACTGTCTGTTCTTCCAAAGGTCATGAGTTCAATTCCCAGCCACCACATGGTGGCTCACAACCATCTATAATGTGAACTGATTCCCTCTTCTGGCAGGTGTAAATGCAGATAGAACACTCATATACATCAAATAAATAAATCTTTAAAAAAAAAAAAGACCTAGTGTGATATCAAGTGCAGTCAGGAAAATTTTCCCTTTGAGGTTATAAAATGCCCTGTCACTTTTATTGTGTATAATACTGGAAGTCTTAGTCAGAACACTTGGAGAATAAATAATTAAGTAAACAGACATATGACATCTATTTAGACATAAAAAATACTATCTCCCTTGACAGATGAAATGACTTTGTTTACAGAAAACTCAATCCCATACACAGTGTTTAACAAGTTTACCACAGCAGCAGCTCAGAAAACTAGAAAGCCAGTTTCATTTCTACACTCCACACTAATACAGAGATGAGATTCTGGGCAGACAGAAGTAAATTAAAAGGCATCATCTGCTTCCCAGGAACCATGTCTTTATATGAGTCTCAATAGGTCAGCATGCTCTGCCATAAGTATCATGATCAACAGTCAATGAGGAATTATGCCCTTTACAGAAGGCAACATCTGTGGTCAGTTATAAGCCTCATGGATGTGGAATCAGGCCTTTCAGATCTAAAGTCCTCAGATCTCTTTTTAGGTAAGACTCCTCATGCTGTACATGTGGAAAGAAATCCAGTTTTACAACATTTAATAAAAAACCATTCTCACTACAAAAAGAAGGTGTTATATATCTGAAAAGAAAAAAAATACTGACCCAAGGAAGCATACTACAAAATATTTCTTAAATAGAGAAGCCACTGCTAAGTTGAGATGTTTGCACCAACATGTCACACACCAAGTCTGCTGTTCATGAAATAGGAGACTTCTGTTGTAGAAGTGCATGTTCTCTGCACAGTCATGTACACAGTCAAGGCAAATCCAATCAAAATCTCAACGGAACCTTTGTAGACAGGAAAGAATAGTCCAGAATAGTGTCTCCTATAGATGAAAGGGTTGCTCAACCCAGGGACTCTGAGTAATATGGTATCCTAAATAATACTTGAACCGTGGCAAATCTAATTGGACTGCCAAACATGGATGGAGAAAATTTCATAAGGCTGCTCCATGGATGCAGTGCTGACAGTCATTTATACTGTGGAGACAGAAGAGTCATCATCTTAATGGATGAGCTCCCAGTGGTCAGCCTTAAACACAGGTGCATAGAAACTACACCAGATGAATTCAGTAGGTCTGTTACTGTGTTGATCCAACATTATAATCTCACACCTGAATACATATATTTTCAAATATATGTATATATGTATATATGTGTGTGTATATATGATTAATAAAAAATTCTCTTTACCATCATTACACATTACAGAGTATAACTCCATTCTCCTAGCACCAGAAAAGAACTCTAAACACTTTGACAGTCTAGATGATTGGCAATATTTATTTACCAGTCCCATTTGTATAGGAGGGAGGCTTGGCTTAGGTAATAGGCTTCCAATGATCATGAGGAATCACTTTCCACAAAGAGTAGTAAAAAACGGAAGTTTTGAATGGACCCATGAATGACTAACATATTGAGGTTTACTGGTTTTCTTGTCTGTGTGTATATTCCTTACTTTTTATTTCTTGCAAATAGGACCTACCATACTTTTGATACTGACATTTACCATCTGTGTTATTTTCTGAGTTGTTAGGGGGAAAAAAGGGGATAATAAATGTTTGTTATTTTCTTTGAAATTGTGTGTGAGAGAGCGTGTGTGTGTGTGTGGTGTGTCCCTATGTCAGAATGGCACATTATTATTTCTTTAATTGCAAAGGTATTTCTAGGGAATTTATGCGAAGTACAGTTGAAGTTATGGCAGCTGCTGCTTGGAGTAAAAAATCATCCAAAGAAGCTTCTACATATAATTATAACTTCACCTTGTGTAAATGTCACCAGCCATGCAGTTTGTTGCAGGCATACAGTGTGGTGATTCAGGTCTGGAGACACAGTCCATCTGGCCAGTTGTCTTCACTGTTATGAGAAACGGCTTGTTTATTCTTCCGACCATATTGGAACATGAAATACCTTGAATTAGACTTACGAGTCTCTAATGTTTCATAGTTCTTAAAAAGCAAAGAGAATGAAAATAAATTGTTTACTTTGAGAGTTATGTTAATGCATCATTTTCATCAGTAACATAGTTAATTACATAACTGAAATAAAATGAAATCCAAACAATTCTTACTTTTAGACTGTTTTGCAAAATTCTTATGAATATTGTATTAATAATTTGCTGCAATATGGAAAAATTAAGTGTAGCTTAAACATAAGCATCAGAAATGTATATAAAAATACTTGAAGGATATACAATAACTTTCTGGCAAATTTAAATACTTGAAATATATTAAACTTTGTTTTTTTAGTTGTTAATTCACCAAAACTTCTTACAGTATAATAATTTCACATATATTAAGCTTTTGTTTAATTTTATTTTTTTCTCATTTCAAAAGTAGGCTTCTTCATGTTAGCTAACAGAAAATAATATATTTTAAAGTTTTTATTTCATGGGGAACATCTTTCCAACTAAATACACACATAGCATCAGATGGATACACACATGCCTGATAACAAATGTTAACAATTCCTCCTCTAGAACACGTTTATAACAGAACACTTTTTAGTGGGTGATCACCAGGAACTGCTTTTCTGTCAACATGAGAATAAAAGATGTTTAAAAGTGGCAAGAAAAAGCATACATCAGTGACTGAATAAAATAAACATTCTTTACTTCCATTGGTGTAATGAAAAAAAAATTACTGAAAGTATCAGTAGCAGGCTAATAACGGGATATGAACCTATGCCTCATTCAGACTCCTGGTGGCCGTATTCATTGGTATCAAGATGAATTTAGCATTTACTGTTTTCTTTTCTTTAATAATAGATGAACTCATTCTTTCACATACCCTTACCTAATTAGCATCTAAAAATACTGTACAAGATACTGCAAATGTTTTAACTAAATGCTTTGCTAAAGGCAAGAAATAGAAGTTAAAACCATAAAGATATTTGTCATTTATATAAATGAGCAAAAATAATTTTTATTTTAGTAACATATGCTTTCAGTTTGATTTGGTCAGTACAAATACCCTATAATGAACTTTTAAAGTTAGATAATTTTTCACCTAATGATAAAAGTAAAAAAATGTCATTTCATTTTTTTTCATGTCATTTATGTTAGATGTTTATTGACTCCTTTGCAAGGAGATAAACACTGCTATTCTGATGCAGTTTGAAATGTAGAAAGGAGCAGCTGAGAGCAGAGGGCAAGGGTGGAGACAACAGAAGAGGAATTCAAGGATGCATTACAGGCTTAGGAAACAGGCAGAGAGTCAGCTGAAGCTGTTCTGTGCAGGTGTGGCTGCACACTCACCTCAGTGGCACCAAAGAACGCAGGGCCTCAGCTGCGGCATTCAGAACTGTTTGCTGCTCCTTTTCATCAAAAGAGACTTCCTGTTCTATTGTGGCTGAGGCGAGAGGTTCATTTCCCAAGTTTCCCTTATCTCAATCTTTTAAAACTACAAATTATTCTCTTTACGTAGATAAAATATTCAAATAGTTGTTAATTTTTCTATGGCTGTTATATTCATGAGATACTTAAAAAATAAGTTAGAGGTTTTTCTAAAAGTATTACTCTAAAAGTATAAAAATGATGTATGACATGTATTCAAGGGATGATTCACAAACCTATAGATAGTTTGGCTTGCTTGTGTAATGGAACATCTTAGTTTACACTCAGTCTCTAAGTTGGTTCCCTAGTAAGGGGAGCAGGGGCTGTCTGTAGCATGAACTCAGTGGCTGGCTCTTTGATCACCTCCCCCTGAAGGAGGAACAGCCTTACCAGGCCACAGAGGAAGCCAATGAAGGCAGTCCTGATGAGACCTGAAAGGCTAGAGTCAGATGGAAGGGGAGGAGGACCTCCCCTATCAGTGGAATAGGGGAGGGACATATGAGAAGAAGAGGGAGGGAGGGTGGAATTGGGATGGGATGACGGAGGGGGCCACAGCCAGGATACAAAGAGAATAAATTGTAATAAATAATAAATAAAAATATTTTAAGCCACCATGAATTAAAATGAATGTTCAGGAGCTTCAGGAAAATTAAATAAGTTATTTAGTAAGGATGATTATATGTTTTTAGTGATTCACTGGTTATTTTTCAACAAACATTTCTAAATATTCCATGTAGTTACAATAAAGTTATATTTAAAAATTTTTCACCTGGTTTTATTTCTAACAATTATCTATTTTTATAGCAATTATTTTTTGTAAGATGTGTTTTACACAGTAATATAAATAGCATCTATGATCCTAAAAATAATACCTAATAATTACAGTGAACTACTATTACCTTTCCTAGTAATAAAATTCTCCACCTACTCTAATACAAATATTTCTTGTGTTATTTATTACTTGAATCCTGTATTTTTCTGGGTATTGTTTTAATTTCTGTCTATCCCCCTATCATTTCACATAATAGGCTGATTTTTCCTGTAAAAGCAGAGACTCAAAGCTTCTATTCTTGACCAAATAATGTCTCCCCTAAGGCCACATCCAGACTCACAACCAAGCATTATGTGAAGCTCAAGGAGCCCTGTGGAAGACATGAGGGTTGGGGAGAAGTAATCACAAAAGGACCTGGACAGGACAATAACTCTACAAGACTCTGCAAGAAGACCAACAGAATCAACAAACCTAGACCCATGGGATTTACAGAGATGGAAGCACCAACCAAAGAGCAGACATGGACTTGACCTAGGCCTGATACACATTGGTAACTGTTAGGCAGTTTATTCTTCATGTGGGTTCCCTAGTAAATTGAGCAGGTTCTGTCTATAACACGGACTCTGTTGATCACTTTTCCCTAGCCAGGCTGGCTTGTCTCCTCTTAGTGGATGAGGAAGAACTCAGTCCTGATGCAACTTGATGTGCTGTGGTGACTAGGGGGAAGAGGCTCCCCTTTTCTGAGGACAAGATGAACAGGGATAGAGTGAAGAGGGTGGAAGGGACGGATTGGGAGGAGAGGATGGAGTGGATTAGGATTGGATGTAAAGTAAAAATATAAATTAAATGAATTTTAAAACAAAATAAATAAACATAAATAGAAGGGGATAGCTATATGTGTTTTCAATCCACAAATGTTAGCAAAATATGCAGATGCAAAGTCCAAAGACATGGGAGAAATGGTTAAAATCTACATTAAACACCAAAAAAAACCCATAGCTTTTTACATGCATAGTTGCTACCAAAAATATTTGTATGCCTCTTCTTCAAATAAATAAAAATTTAGAACAGTTAAATTAGTGAACATTAACTGCAATGTTCAAGACTCCAAGTGTGTCTTGACTTTTAAAGTTTTAAACATTATAGTTGCATTTCAATTTTTCTTTATATATGCAATTTATTTTTTCACAATTTATTCATTATATATCCCATTTGAAGCCCCCCTCCCTCAACTCCTCCCAGTCCCACTCCCTCTCCCTTTCCCCCATCGCCTTCCCCTAGTCCACCAAAAGAGGGAGTTCTCCTCTGCCATCTGCCCATAGTTTATCAAGCCAGTGCTAGAGGATTGTTTTTGTCATGGTTTTTCATCACAGCCATAATAAGCCTAACTAACGCAATCACTATAATTATTTATTTCTCTTAGTTCCATACAATTTTTCTCATTTCTTATTCTTTTTTTTTCTGCTTAATATATGTGTGTATAATGTCTTAGCTTCATTTCTTGTTGTAGTGACAAAATACCCAGGTAAAAGCAACATAGAAGAGGAGTTCATTTGGCTCGTACTTCCATGACATAACAACCACAGTCAAAAGCAGAGAGCAAAGAATGAATGCATGTATACCTGTGCTCAGCTAGTTAACTTTCCACACTTTGATACACCCTTGTATCCCCGTCACGAAATGGTACTTCCGACAGTGGGTGAGTCTTTCCACCTCATTTATACAATCAAGATAACTTCCTATAGGCATTCTCAGGGGCCTATCTCAATGGTGAGATAGACTCAATGGTGAGTCTAGATTTTGTCACACTGGCAATCAAAACTAATTATAAACTATGAAATGAACATTTTTTGTTTATTTTTGAGTCATGGTCTCCATATGCACCCCAGGCTTTTCTGAAACTCTTTATGTAGAGCAAGTTGGTCTTAACTCCGAGACTCATTTGCTTTTGCCTCCTGAGAGCTGGGATTATGGGCATGTGCCACCATGCCCAGCCTAATACATATATTCTTAACAAAATAAAACTGAATATACAGTCAGAGTCATTTTTTTAGAATTGGTCCCACAGGTTAACATAATTATAAGTATCTTTTTTTTTCTGGTGTCACTTTGTATTTCCTCTTCTTCCGCAAGCACTAAGCATTATTTTTAATTTTTTAATTTAAAATAAATTTTAGCATAAAATTTTTGTAAATAAATAAAAACATCATATACCCAAATTAACTTGTTCTTTGCCTTCAGGTGTGACTCAAGTTTCTAATGGGTTTTAGTCACCAGACATGGTGATACTAAGGGACTCCAGTAATGCTCTTCTTTTAATCATGTCCAAGTCTGGTATTTTTGTTGTTGTTGCTAAAACACTGACCGAAATCAACTTGAAGAGGAAAGGGTTATTTTAGTTTACATTTTATACTCTTTAGCCCTAAGAGAAGTCAGGATAGAATCTCAAGGCAGGAAGTAGGATAGGAATCAGAGACCAGGGAGGAAGACTTTTTATTGGCTGGCTCCTCTTGTCTTGCTCAGCCTGCTTTTTTATACAACACAGGGCCACCTACCTAGAGTGGCACCACCAACAGGAGCCCTGTCACATGCATCATTAATCAAGAAAATTCCCCTCAGACTTTCCTACAGGCCATTTTAATGATGTTCTCCCTACTCCATTTCTAGCTTGTGTCAAGAAGGCAAAAAATAGAATATCTCCAATGCTGAACAGTAGTCTCATTCCCCCCTGGTAGTAGGGATCAATCCCTTTAGTAACCTTTTAGTTAACTAAAGTGCACAGTGAACACAGGGTTGGGGTGGGGTGTGGGGTTGTCTTAGCTTCTAGTTCAAAGGAATGGTTGTGCCCCCTTTTGTTAAACCAGATCTACAGAACAGGAAGCAAAAATTTTGCTTGTGAGTTCCAGGCACCTTGACTCCTGGATCCATGAGAGAAACACTGTCATATCAGATGCCAATTTAGAGCTTACCCATCCTTCTGAAGAACATTGCCCTAGCATTGTGGGCTACTGCCAATTCATTTGTGCTAACACTACTTCTCAAAAGGCCATTCCATCATTCAATCAACTAAAATTCTTCAAAATGTTAGATAACGTAGTAAAAATATATTCCTTTGCCTGATTTCTTAAGCAAAATTTCGAAAGTTATGTCATGTCACCATTTATTTACAATAATTAAAGTAGGAAACAAATAATTCACATATCTACATTAGTAATACATTAATGCATGTAATATAATTTTGGGAATATTTCCTTCAGGCTGTGTGATTTTTGGAGCATTCTACATAAACTACTTTGCACTAAGCTTTTCATAGTGTACATGCATAGTACTCCAAAATCTGGGGAATTTTTAAACTATTTCTTACAATTCAACAACTCTTCAATGTTTCTGTCCAAGTTTCACTGGGTGCATTCTTTTTTGTCATTTAAAATTAATTTATTCATAATTAAGGTGACAACTTTTTCCCTAGCACCCATGTTCATTTTTTAAAATGTTTTAAATTAATTACACTTTATTCCCCCCTGTAGCTCCCTCCCCCTCCCCTCCCAATCCCTCCTTTTCTCCTCCTTCTGGGTACATTCTTAGTTTGTCCTTTTATATTTGTAATTTAACAATATGACTGCCTAGTGGCAGCCCTCATAACTTCGTATGATACTGTTGTCTTCCCCAAACATGGCCATACTTTTTATGGAAAGGGCATGAAATGAGGAGACCTTGCCACTTTTCATACTTAGAAATTCCCTCTAGTGTTAATCTTGCCATATATTCTAAGGGAACCACAATGAGTGAAGGCCTTCCCACACTGCTTACATATGTAAGGTTTCTCACCAGTGTGGATTTGCTCATGTCTCTGACAGTCACCCAAAGCTGGAAAGGCTTTCCCACACTGCTTGCATGCATAGGGTCGTTCTCCACTATGAATCCTTTCATGGCATTGAAGTGAACTGTAACCACTGAAAACTTTCCCACATTCTTTATAGTCAGAGGGTTTTTCCCTAGTGTGAATCCTTTCATGCCGTTGAAGAGAATTCTGTTTACTGAAGGCTTTCCTACATTCCTTACATTTGTAGGGCTTCTTTCCAGTGTGGATTTGTTCATGTATTATAAAGATAGCAAAAGAGATGTAACCTTTTTCACACTGTTCACAGACATAGGGTTTCTCACCACTGTGAATTCTTTCCTGATTTTGAAGGGAGGTATGAGTAGTGACGGCTTTATTACACAGTTTACAAACATCGAGTTTCTCTCCAGTGTGAGTCTGTTCGTACTCTATAAGTACTTGAAGAAATGAAACATTTCCCACAGTATTTGCACACATAGAGTTTTTCTCCACTGTGAATTCTTTCATGTTGTGGAATTGAACTTGGCCAGTGAAGGCTTTACCACAATACTTACATACAAAGGGCTTCTCTCCACTGTGAATCCTGCCATGGCGTCAAAGAGAACCACGACTAGGGAAGGCTTTTCCACATGGCTACATGTGTAGGATTTCTCACCAGTATGAGTTCTTTCATGTCTACAGACTTTACTAGAAGAGGAAAAGGTTTTCCCACATTGCTGACATTTATATGGTTTCTCTATGGTGTGAGCATTTTCATGCTTCAGAAATCACTCAGGGCCCATGAAGGCTTTCCCACATCCCCTAAATTTATAGAGCCTGTCTTCATAGATCTCATATTCACATGGTTTATGTCCTGTTTGAGCAGGAATATGCATACTTAGGGGTGGGAGACCATTAAGTATGTCTTTACATGAATTACTTCCACACAGTTTGACTCAATGAGAGGTTTTCTTGTTCACAACAGTATCTGGAAACTCACTGAAGATTCCTTCACATCATCTGCCTTCATCAGGTTCATACAATAACTCCACTACTCCACTTCTTAGATTTCTCCTAGAATCTTCATTATCATTTTAATCCTCTGGCCTTTCTCAGTTTGTCTTATAGCAAGTAGGTTTTTGAACGTTTCCTGAATCACATCTGTGTAAAGTTGCTTCTGGGAAGGATCCAACAAATCCCATTCCTCCAAGGTGAAGTTCACAGCCACATCTTCAAGAGTTAGACAGTTCTTGTCTGAGTCCCAAGCTTCCAGAAGTCCTGGTATTGGCAGTCACAAAGCCACAGACACAAAAGGGCTCCGACTCCACCAGCTGACAGCACAGTATCACCCCAAAGGCTCCTCATTTGTTATTTTTATCACTATTCTAGTGGTTTTTCCACAGGCAATCATCATCAAATAACATGACTTCATAGCAATAGTCACATTCGGGGAAAAATATTATAAGGGACAGGAAAAATGATACAGCATTTAAGAAAACTGGCTACTCTTACAGAGGGCCAAAGCATCATTTCTAGAACCCAAGTGGCAGCCTACAACTATCTGTGACTAGAGTACCAGTACAGTACCAGGAAATATGACCCCTCTTTCTGGACTCTGCAGAAAATATGTGCTATGCATGACTGTATTCAGGCAAAACACAAACATATAATAAAAATAAATAAATTATTGGAAATGCAACATAAAAGTAAAATACTCATTTTACTTACAATTACACTGTATAAAGTAATTGAATCAAGTATTTTGCATTTTACATAAATTTAATATCAAAACGTATGCTTTTATTACTACTAAATAGCCACAATTAGATTAATACCATGGACTTATATGTGTTAATTTTAAGTAGGCTAAATATCTTACAAGTTGAAGTTGGATATTGTTCACAGAATTAAGGAAATATAACTTGTGCTGAATTAATTGCTATTTAATGAAAAGCATTAGTAACAAGTGTATCTAATTTTGACTTTAGGTTGTGCACTAACATAAGTAGAGAACTGTGCAAAGATCAGGGCAAAAATTTAGTCGGTCTGCACCAATCAAGGGTTGATGTTGAAGCAATAGTTTCATGTTGTTATAAAAAATAAAAGAGACCACTAAACTTGTTAGAAGAAAATGTGGGGAAGAGCCTTGAACTCATTGCCACAGGAGACAACTTCCTGAACAGAACACCAACAGCACAGGCAACAATCAATAAATGGAACCTCATGAAACTGAAAAGCTTCTGTAAAGCAAAAGACATTATCCTCAGAACAAAATGATAGTCTACAAACTGGGAAAGGATCTTCACCAACCCTATATCTGACAGAAGACTAATATCCAGAATATATAAAGAACTCACGAAGTTAAAAAGCAACAAATCAATGGACTTAGAGAGGGGCAGGGAAGAGGGAGGGGAGTTGGGTGGGAAGTGAGAGGAAATGAGGGAGGGGAAAAAGTGAATAAACTGTAATTAATATAATATAAAAAATTAAAATTGGGAAAAATAAAATGATTAAAGGAGAAAAGATTAACAAATCAAATAATCCAATTAATAAATGTGGTACAGAGCTAAACAGAGAATTCTTCATAGAGGAAACTCAAATGGCAGAAAAACACTTAAAGAAATGCTCAACATCCTTAGTCATCAGGGTGATACAAATCAAAACAACCCTGAGATTTCACTTTACACCTATCAGAATGGTTGAGATCAAAACTCAAGTGACAACACATGCTGGAGAGAGTGTGGAGAAAGGGGAACCCTACTCCATTGCTTGTGGGAATGTAAACTTGTAAACCACCTTGGAAATCAATCTGGTGCTTTCTCAGAAATTAGGAATACTGCTCCCTCAAGATCTAGCTATACCACTCCTAAACATATATCTAAATTATATTCAACTATACAGCAAGGACATTTGTTCAACCATATTTGTAGCAGCTCTATTCATAATAACCAGGATCTGGAAACAACCTAGATATCCCTCAGTTGAGGAATGGATACAGAAATTGTGCTACATTTACACAATGGAATACTACTTAGTAATTTAAAAAAAGGAAATCATGAAATTTGCAGGCAAATCTTGGGAATTCGAAAAGAGCATTCTGAATGAATGGTAACCCAGAAGCAGAAAGAAACACATGGTATATACTCACTCATAAGTGGATTTTAGCCAGATAATATAGGATAAACATACTAAAATATATAATATATACTAAAATCTAGGGAATATATAATAAATATATAATATATGTATATCTAGGGAAGATGCTCAATCCTCATTCAGAAGAGCAAATGGGATAGACACTGGAAGCAGGAGAAGACAGGGAACAAGACAGGAGCCTACCACAGTGGGCTTCTGAAAGGCTCTACCCAACAGGATATCAAAACAGAGGCTGAGACTCATAGCCAAACTTTGGGCAGTGTAGAGGGCTGCGTGTGCCGCGCCTTAAAGATGGCGCCAGTTTCCGCCTTCTGCCATCCCGACTGTGAGTGCTCTTGTGATAAACAACTCCTTATTTGGCTGTGCTGTGTCTGATGATCTGCCTTCTCTTACGTGTACCTATCCACACTTCCCGGGGTTGGCTGGCTCAGGGGTACTTATTCCTGGGACGGGCTCTCCTCGGGGAAGAAGAGGAAGAAGAGGAAGAAAAGGAAGAAGAGGAAGAAGAGGAAGAAGAAGAAGAAGAAGAAGATTGTTCAAAACTCCTGAATAAACTGCTTGAAGAAGAGCTCCTGTGTCCTGTCTTTCCTTGCTGGTTGAGGCGGGCACGACAGGGCAGAGTGCAGGGAATCTTATGAAAGAAGGAGAGATAAGAAGACCTGGAGGGGACAGGAGCTCCACAGGGAGAGCAACCGGGCCATAAAAACTAAGCCCAGGGGCCCCTAAAGAGAATGATACTCCAACCAAGGACAATCCATAAAGAGGACCTAAAACCTCGGCTCAGATATAGCCCATAGATTCAGTCTCCAAGTGAGGTTCCTTATTAAGGGGAGCAAGGACTTTCTCTTCCATGAATCTCTGGCATAGCAGGCTCTCTGATCACCTCCTCCTGGAGCTTGCAGCCTTGCCAGTCCACAGAGGACTACAATGCAGCCAATCCTGATAAGACCTGATAAAGTCCTGATAAGTCCTATGTTGGTATAATGTTCTTTCGAAATGTATACACCTTACCCTTGTTCATTCAAATGCTGATTTCTCCCCCCTACTCTCTGGTTTCAATCCGGATATTGTATTGTGATACTTATTCTAAGCATCTAGTCTCAACATTGTGTAAACAGGCCAAAATAAAGCAACTAGACACAAAGTTAAACAGTGGGAGGAGCCAGAGGGCAGGAAATGAATAGAGGGAGAAAGGGCTAGGAGAGCTAACAGAAGGCAGAGCTGGAGGACAGATCTTGGAACAGCATGGAGAGAATGAACCAGAACTAAGATTTCACAAAAAGCAAGTATAATGTGGGAAATCTAAATGTTAGGACACTATGAGGGCTTGGAGCTTTAGGAGGGAGTAACTATTGCCTAGCATTGTGTTCTAGTTTAAATAAAATCCCAGTCTCTGTGTAGTGATTTGGTCATACAGCTGGTTAGGATTAACATAGCTTTACCAGAAGACATATCAATAGTAAATATTAATTACCACTTACAACAGTCCTGATAAGGTATCAAATAGAAGGCGATGAAGACCTTACCTATCAGTGGACTAGGGGAGGGGCATAAAGGGAGAAGAGGGAAGGAGGGTGGTTTTGAGGATATGAGGGAGGGGGCCACAGCCAGGATACAAATTGAAGAAATTATAATAATAATAATAGTAATAACAAATAATAGCAATAAATGATAATAATAATAATAAATAAAATAGACATGCTTATATAGTATATGCATCCAATGAAATTATAAAATTCTTTATTCATAGTAAAATCACAGAAAATGAAATCTAAGACATACCAATTCATGTTTTTACATATTTATTTTATTTTGTGAGGTTTTCTGTAGTTTTTTTTTTCTTTTTTTTTTTTTTTATCAGTGGACTAGGGTTGTGGCATAGGGGGAGAAGAGGGACTGAGGGTGGGACCGGGAGGAGATGAGGGAAGGGGTGACAGCTGGGATATAAGGTCAATAAAGTGTAATAAATTAAATTAATGAATAATAAAAAGAATACGTATTTATTTTAATGTTAGAGTTAGTGAGTGGGCATTTAAATTACTATGTCTAACTTATAGTTCTATTTCTAACTAAAACCAGTGAAAGTCCAAGAAATGGTGCTTTATAATTTTACAGAAAAAGTGGAACAAGGTAACACTTTAAAAACAAATCATGAGTTGCAGCAATGGCTCTTAAATAGGTTTCATTCTTTTCTAAATAGCCCCAAGTTTAAAACTACGCATTTTTGTTCCTGCCCTAGTCTCATCTCTTTCCCTAAAGGATACAAAATATCTCTTAGTGGCTTAGAGTTAGTTATTAAGCCTACTAAATTCAGCCATTCCTTTCCAAGTTTCTATTCATCAGCATATAAAATGGTAATTAAAGAATCATCTATTTCAGTTTTAAAGATGAAATGGAATTATGCATACAAAACTGTGAAAATGGCGCAATGTGTGCGATTTTTTCCTTGAGACATTATTAAGGTTTGACTTAGAAGTACCCTTTTCTCAAGACTTGCCACTATTTCGGGAGGCTGTGGAGACTTTAAGAGGTTGGGAACAGCTGACACATATCACTCATGTGCCTTTAAAATATACCTGATTCCCTAATTCATCCCCTCTATCTTGGCATACAGTGATAGGAACAGCCCTGTCACACACTTCCCCCGCTACTGACTGATATGCTGTGTCCTGCTTCCCTGCCATAAAGGACTGAAAACATGGAACAAAATAAACCTTTCCTCACTTAGGCTAAATCAGTTATAGATTTTGGTCACAGTGACAGAAAAGTACCTAAAATAATACCTAATACAGAAGCAAAGACTGTATCCTATTTCTGCATACCTCCTGACTTCAGGGGTTATAGAGATATTATTGAAGTATTAAAAATAAAAACAATGATTACAAATTCTGTAGCATTAAGAAAAGTTTCTGTTGAAGATCCTGGTGTTTAATTCATCTATGATCATTTTGTTTTCTTTCACTATTATATTTTCTTTCATTTAATTTCCCGAGATTCTATCTTGTGTCGGTTTTTTTTTTTTTTTTTTTACTTTGTATATATCTTGCACTCAGTTCAAGAACAGAAGTGGCCTGCTTACTTGGCCCTCCATAAGCAGGATGCCTGCTCATTTGACAAGGCTATTTATCCAGTAAGCAGTAACAACTTTTCGCCATGGCTTTTAATAACAGTAACATGGTTAGTTCCAATACATTTCTTCATTTTAATTTTCAAAGATAATGATTCAATTTCCCTTCTTTGCTGAGATTAGAATTTTAGACACCAACAAAGTCTAGTGTAGACAAGAAAATCACTACCCATTGAAAACCTATGAGCAAAAGGTTTTCAATATTTAGTTTATTCACACCTTTGTAAACCACACTAACTTTTAAACTGAGAAGACACTATTTTGTTTATATATAATTTCACATGAATATTTTCCAACATTAAGCCACCAATCCATTACAATGAACTTTTTTTCTGAGGAGTCTTGAAATAGAGGGAATATAAACTCTAAAATCAAATAAAAAGTTTGAAAGTCTTTTGTTCACATGTTAAAATATGTACATTTAGAAAAAAAGATCATTGAGTAATTTAAGCCCCAGAAAATAACTGTTATAGTTATCAGCATTTAAAAATATGACCAAGTATAAAAGTGTGTAACATTTACTTTACTCTTAACTTTTTTGTCTGGAAACCAGGCAGAAATTCTTTCTGGTAAAGTGGTCACGAACATCTTTTTATGCAAAATGCCCAGGAAAACCAAATGAGTCTTTCTGACTTTAGTCATGTAGCCAGAGTTATGAAGCACAATTGAATTACTAGTATTTCTGGTGATTATTTTACTCATCAATTAAAATCCAATTTTTGAATCAGCTCTAAAAATCTCATTGAGGAGGACCTCCCCTATCAGTGGACTTGGAGAGAGGAATGGGAGGAAATGAAGGAGGGGGGCTACAGCTGGGATACAAAGTGAATGAACTGTAATTAATATAAAAAATTAAAATTAAAAAAACCCAGCAAGACAGGGAAGGGGCCACAGCTGGGATACAAATTGAATAAATTGTAATAAATGATAATAACAATAATAATAAAACCACCACACAAGTCAAGGTGGAAGAAGAAAAAAACATTGATGCAAACTCTGAACAGGAATTTATATTTATATAACAGGAAGAAATTCATTGTTTCAAAAGGAGAATATCCTTACCTTAATTCAGACTGTGTTCAATGCAACATTTCTTTCGAATTTCTTTCACGATCCCAAATTACAACATAATACAACCAAATTGATTAGTAAGTATTTTATATAAAAACCACTGTGATGTGCTTTTGTCCTGTGGAATTCTGTGTCACATCCTTAGTTTTTATCTGCTCCTGCGTTTTAGGCTAGAAGAGGAATCTACCATTGCAATATTGATAATAGACATATGCATTCTTAGGAAAAAAAAAACTGGAAATGTTGAGATAGAAATGAATTAACAACAACAACAAAAAAATGGCCATACTATCATCTCTTCCAAAACTAGAATCCCTGTCTCCTGTGTGAATAACAATTCTAGATTCCTGCTGATGTGGTCATGTCCTTTACTTCATTTCTGCTTTCTTATGACATCAATTTCTCTTTAAAGCACAAACACAGACATACAATCCCTCAGCAGCAGAAAACAAAGTAGTTTTATCATGATTTTGAAAAGGATCAGATGGAATAACAGGATGCACTTGTCACAAAGATATTATATAGAATTATTGCTATAAGTACAATTACTTTATGAAAAAATAGCAATGTGCCTATTCTAAATTCCAGCCAACAGGACAAGTGACAGCTTTATGCATTTTTTGATTGCTCGTTCCCTGGCACAAGTCACTATGCTTTTATTCATTGGCAGAAAATCTGAAAATAGGTTCATTTTCTAAACTGAAACATTATCAAAATATATTTTAATGTAGAAAATAGTTTTATTGAAAACAGTTCTGTAATGCCAGCTGAAACGGAACCTGACATGCAGATCAGGCTGGCTTCAATCCTGCATTAGTTTCACTGCCTCAAACCCCAAGCACTGGACATCCAAGCATACACAAGACTCCACTCTGAAAACACAATCCAAATGGTATCATGAAGAACAGATATTTCCCTTTTATCACTTC
The DNA here is from genome assembly GCA_028658305.1 of Pachyuromys duprasi. Taxonomy (NCBI): domain Eukaryota; kingdom Metazoa; phylum Chordata; class Mammalia; order Rodentia; family Muridae; genus Pachyuromys; species Pachyuromys duprasi. The sequence goes on from CM053767.1 coordinate 3,475,988, forward strand.
TCTGTTCGGCTGCCTGTAGCTTACATGATACTAATGGTGTTAAATATAAATACCGTGATGTGTTGACTACACTTCTTCACAAGGATCTGGGTCCAGAGATTAATAAAAACAAACACATGACTTAGGGGCCTCCGGCCACAGGTCAAGAGGAAGTACTCAGTCCTAAAGCAACTTGATGTGCTGGGATAGGTGGCATAGGGGAGGCTACCTTTCCTGAGGAGTAGGGAGAGGGGAGAAGGAGAAGAGGGAGGGAGTGTAAGATCAGGAGGAGAGGAGGGAGGGCTACAACTGGAATGCAAAGTTAATTAATTAGTTAATTAATTAAATATTATTGCAAAAAATCCTAAAATGTATTTTTCTAAAAATGTAAAATTTCTCTAAAATTACAAAAAAGTTTTATCTTATTAAAATAGCCTAATCCAAAAGACTAAAAGCCAGAAATTTTACATAATTTCCTTTTATATAATTAAGAACTGTGAAACACAGTATTATATATAACATCAAAGAATGTTACGTTTAACTGTTATTTCATGAAAAATTAAAGCATGTAATTTATCACAGAGTAAACAACTTACATTGCCATCTCAAGGAAGCTAGGAATACAGAAAAATTCATCTCTATGTGGTTAAAAACAGAAAACCCCTTTCCTGAGATGCCACAGCAAGACAAAGAAACACTAACAAATGATTATCACCTGAGGACCTGGAACCATCTTAACAGAACATTTCAGTAGTGACAATGAAAATACCACTTTGATACACTGCTAGGTAGTCTTTCAGAGGCCCTCTGTGGTAGGCTCCTGTCCTGTTCTCTGTTTTCTCCTATATCCAATGTCCATCCCATTTGTCTTTCTATGTGAGGATTGATCTTCTTACCCTTCATCCTCTTTCTTGTTTATCTTCTTTAGATGTACAGATTTTAGTATGTTTATCCTATATTATAGGTCTAGTACTCACTTATATGTGAGTACATACCATGTGTGTCTTTGTGCTCCTGGGATACCTCACTCAGGAGGATCTTTTCAGATTCCACCATTTGCCTGCAAATTTCATGATTTCCTTGTTTTTAATTGCTGAGTAGTATTCCATTGTGTAAATGTAGCACAATTTCTGTATCCATTCCTCCGTTGAGGGACATCTGGGTTGTTTCCAGGTTCTGGCTATTACGAATAAAGCAGCTACAAACATGGATGAGCAAATGTCCTTGGTGTGTACTTGAGCATATTTTGGATGTATGCCTATGAGTGGTATAGCTGGATCTTGAGGGAACAGTATTTTTAATTGTCTGAGAAAGTGCCAAATTGATTCCCAAAGTGGATGTACAAGTTTACTTTCCCACGAACAATGGAGGAGGGTTCCCCTTTTTCCACAACCTCTCCAGCATGTGTTGTCACTTGAGTTTTTGATCTTAGCCATTCTGATGGGTGTCAGGTGAAAATATCAGGGTCGATTTGATTTGCATCTCTCTGATGGCTAAAGACATTGGGCATCTCTTTACGTGTTTCTCTGCCATTCTCTATAGAGAATTCTCTGTTTAGCTCCGTATCCCATTTTTTTTATTGTATTGCTTGATTTATTGCTTTTTAACTTCTTTAGTTCTTTATATATTCTGGATATCAGCCCTCTGTCAGATATAGGGTTGGTGAAGATTCTTTCCCAGTCTGTAGGCTGTCGTTTTGTTCTGATGACAGTGTCCTTTGCTTTACAGATGCTTTTCAGTTTCATGAGGTCCCATTTATTAATTGTTGCTCTTAGAGCCTGTGCTGTTGATATAGTGTTCAGGAAGTTGTCTCCTGTGCCAATGCATTCTAGGATCATCCCCACTTTTTCTTTTAACCGATTTCTTGTATCTACCTAGCACTATATCAAAGTAGATGCTGAGTCTCATAACCAAACCTGCAGCAGAGTACAGGAAATCATATGAAAGAAGGGGGAGTTAGTGTGACCTGGAGAGGACAGGAGTTCCAAAAGGACCAAATATATCTTATTGTGGGCACAGGGGTCTTTTATGAGACTGTTTTTCCAACCAATGGCCATATATGGATAAAACCTAGAACCACTGCTCAGATGTGGCCCATGGTAGCTCAGTATCCAAGTGGGTACCCTAGTAAGGGGAACAGGGACTATTTCTAACGTGAACTCAATGGCTGGCTCTTTGACCTCCCTCCACCCCTGAAGGATAAGCAGCCTTGCTATGCCACAGAGGAGGACATTGCAGCCAGTCCTGAAGATACCTGATAAGCTAGAGTTAGGTGGAGGGGAGGAGGACCTCCCCTATCAGTGGACTTGGAAAGGGGCAGGGAGGAGATGAAGGAGGGCGGGTGGGATAGGGAAGAGGAAGAGAGGGGGCTATGGCTGGGACACAAAGTACATAACATGTGATTAATATAAAAAAGTAAAAATTATTTTAAAAAAGAAAGAAAATATTGCACAGGTAATTCTATAATAAACATTAGAATGACAGTTGTATTCTCTTCCACTCTAAATGATTCCATATATGACTTTTTTCTCAATTAAAAAAATATTGAATTTACATTTGTGTTTTAACCCCATCCCTCCTCCCCTTCCAGTCTTTCCTTGTTCCCTTCTTTCCTCCCTCTTTTCCCTACCTTTTTCAGCAGAAAAGGGGAACATCCTTTCCCATCCACCCCTGCTCATCATCGTATCAGGACTGAGCATGTCCTCTTCCCCTGTGGCCTGGCAAGGCAGTCCACCAGGAGGAAAGTGATCAAAATGCTGGCAAGTGAGTCCTGTCTGAGGCATTCCCCACTTCCTTTACTACAGTACCCACATAAAACCTAAGCTGCTGACCTGTTATGTCCTCTTTCTTTCTTTTTTTCTTTCTTTCTCTCTCTTTCTTTCTTTTTTTCCTCCTTTCTTCCTTACTTTTTAAGATTTATTTACTATTTATATAGTATTCTGCCTATATTTGAGCCTGCAGGCCAGAAGAGGACACTGGATCTCATTACAGATAGCTATAAGCCACCATGTTGGTTGCTGTGAATTGAAATGAGGACCTTGGGAAGAACAGCCAAAGCTCTTAATCTCCGAGCTATCTCTATATCTTTGTATGGGGCCTAGGCCCAGTACATGGATGGTCATTTATTGATGCTCCTGAAAGTCCTCTGGGCCCTCATTAGTTGGCTCTGTTGGTCTTCTTGTGGAGCTTTGATTAAATATGACTTGATTAAATGTGCACTGAAGGAAGGGCATTAAAAAGAGAGAAGCACAGCAGTGCCCCAGTATGTGCTCATCACTATGAAGCTAATTACAAAACTAGAACTTAACCCTTAAGATGCAGTTTCTTGGTTGAGCAAATGTCCTTGTTGTGTACTTGACCAAACTTTGGACAGAGTGCAGGGAATCTTATGAAAGAAGATGGAGATAGTAAGACCTAAAGAGGAGAGGAACTCCACAAGGAGAGCAACAGAACCAAAAAATCAGGGCACAGTGGTCTTTCCTGAGACTTATACTCCAACCACGACCATTTGTAGAGATAACCTAGAACCCCTACTCAGATGTAGGCATGGCAGGTCAGTATCCAAGTGGGTTCCCTAATAATGGGAACAGAGACTGTCTCTGACATGAACTCAGTGGCTGGCTCTTTGATCAGCCTTGCCAGGCCACAGAAGAAGACAATGCAGCCAGTCCTGATGAGACTTGATAGGCTATGAGCAGATGAAAGGGGAGGAGGACCTCCCATCTCAGTAGACTTGGAGAGGGGCATGGGAGGAGATAAGGGAGAGAGGGTGGGATTGGGAGGGAATAAAGGAGGGGGCTACAGCTGGGAATCAAAATGAATGAATTATAATTAATATGAAAAAATAAAAATTAAAAAATGCAACTTCTTAGGCAAAAGAGAAAATGCAAGGAGTGAAAAGCTCATTTGTACTTTCCACAATACACTGAGAAGCTGAAATTGTATCTGGCATCTATGTAAATCACTAAGAACTGACAGATTACATACAGGTATAGTTTCAACAATATTGGGATTTTAGTTACCTCTAAATTCATATTATAGCAGTCAATCACCTGGTAGCTTTAGGCAAGAAGATAAAACAAATGGTTTTAATTTAAAGCTGGTTTTCTTACATATTCCTACTCATGAAACAACAGACAAATGTACTTAGGTGCATGATTACATCTCATTTATGCATATAAATGGAATTTCAATGAATCTAAAATTCCAGTATGGCTTGCATGCTATTAAATTTCTTTGATGACTTGTAAGACTGAATGTACATTAAAAAGTTATTTGTTTCTACAGAAAATAACATTTCATTACAAAAAAGAAAAAACGCACATTGTAAAATGTTAGGCTTCTTCGATAGCTCTTTGAATACCAGTTTCACATATTTGTTTCAGTTCAATGTAAAAATAATTCACATGTACACATTTTGCTTTTTCTGCATAAAATATTTCCTAGGAATAATGTATGCAAAGTCTCTCAGAAATTCAAGACAACAATCTTCTTTTGATCTAAATATGAAGGCCCACATTCAAAATACTTTTGCTTCCTCGTACCATATAATTTATTTCAGAATAAAACTAAAGGCAATATAAGCGATCATCATTCCACCTTTAAAAATTAAGGTTGTAGTTTAACTGCTTAAGGGAACATGCATGTACACAAGAGCATGCATGTGTAAATGTTTGTAGCACATATACAGACAGCTACACATACACATATGAGATTAGTCTAGATTCAATGTACGTTTCTTTTGGGCCCTGTACCCTGCAGTTAAGAGCTTCCATCAGTAGAAAATATGAAAGAGGAACCTTCAGCACTAAACCTTGATTTTCCTGAGAATTTAAGTTATATGGGTCTATTCTATATTTACTAAACTACTTCCCATGATCTGCCTGCCTCAAATTTCATTAATCAGTTCATGAGGAGGGTGAGGTTATACAAACCATACACGTAAGATGAATGAGTGGAACCAGAATGAAAGGGGTGGAGTGAGATGAGTCTACGAATCACTTTCTAATCTCGAGGACTATGTTTTGCAATGTCTCCTATGTCTAGTTTCTACTGAGTTCATTTCCATAGGAGAAATGAAGTGGCAGAGACTTCCAGCTCATCCTTGTGATATCATTGTAAGATCTTAAAGCATGAAATTATCAGGCAGCAACTAAACTAATCAATTTTCATCAATAAAGGTTGTTAATTTAGAATCTAAATTCAAACTTCCTCACTTGTTATTATCTTATTATAAATATCCTTATTGGAAAATCCCAGGCAATTTCACAATCTGCTATGATAAATTAATATCATGTACTAGTTACCTTAAGAGAACTCTGCAAATCACAAAACATTTTCATCATTCTCTCAACATTTCCAAGGTCACCTAGCATACAAGGAATAGTATGAGGCTCCTTTCTGAAGAAACTTCCTCCAAACACTCTATACAGAATTCTCATGTAAGTGAATAACAAAACAGGCATTTGGAACCCAGCTTGGTTCCATAAGTTTATTCAAACCTTGCTGGGCCCTTGGGACTACAAATTCCTCTCCTCAGGTCTAAGGTATTCTTATTTCCAACATGATTTCAGATAAAGCAAATATTGTTGATCCAAAGCCTGGCTTTGATAAACACTTACCTAAATCTAATAACAGACCCGGTTTTTGCTACAGCATTGAAGCAAAATCAGTTAAGAATGAAGCTTTTGAAATTTGGACAGTGATACAATAGATAATTGCTTCAGTCTGTTAAAGTTCCTCTACATCAGGCTGATATAGCAATGATAATCAGAGACGATAAAACCATTACAAAAAGAAATATATAAAATTACTTACATATTTATTCTTTTAAATATCAAACATAAGGGTTGTATGAATAAAGGCTAACTGAATTTTTTTTATCAAGACTCACTATTGACAAATAAGCATACCTGATTTATAAGCTCATCACATATTCAAGGAAAAATTCTGCTATCTATGCCACTCACCTTTATCTGGGATGACTTTATCTGCACCGTTAGCATTTGGTAAAAACCTCATGATCCAAATGAGTATAAATTAACAGGTAGAGGTTCTTTAAACAGTGTCTCCTAGATGTTAGATGTATAAGAAACCCATGAGTAGCTGGCAGTTACTTGGGCCATATTTCAAGACTTATAGGGTATAGGTGAGAGTTTTACATTGCAGAAAGTATTAAGGAAATCTGAATCTGCTAAGACTGGAATAAGCATCTAAATCATCGCCTTACAGTGAAGCACTGTGAAAACAGAAACAGACTATGACTATGGTAATAAGCAGCTAGATGTCCATAGTCAAAATCTACAACAGAGTTACATTTTTTAAATTTTTATTACATAAAAGGTTTTAAACCACAACAAAACCTCACCACAGTCTATTTCCTAAAAAAGGAACTCTTCTACTTTTTCATAAAAGTAATCTTGATAATGTTAAAGTGATCCATGATGTAAAATTATAAAAATACAAAGTAAATCAGTCGACTAGGGGAGAAACAAAGCAGGGGAAGAGGGAGGGAGGCTGGGAATGAGGGAGTGGATACCGATAGGAAACAAAGTGAATAAATTCTAATAAATAATAACAATAAATTAAAATACAAAGGAAAAATTAAATAGAAGGTTTTGATGATTAATATAACTATCAAACTATTATGATAGAAAATTATCAAGGAACATTATGAATTCACGTTGGACTAGGGAAGGGATAGTGTTTTTGTTTAACTTCATGTACCATGTATATGGGAAGAGGCAAGTTATGTTTGTAAAAGAAATAGCCACAAAGCTGTTATAAATGAATGAACGTAAGAATGGATAAGTACAAAAATAGGAGGAAAGCTAACCTAAACATAGTGCCAGAATTGGCAAATAGTCATTTGAAATGGAGGGTTATACAACATGAATTAAACCAGATCCTTTGTGACTGAATAGACGTTCATGTAAAAAATATATAAATGAGTATTATGTTAAATGAAAATTTAGTATGATTTTGGGGAAAGGTGGCTCAGAAGTTAGGAGCATGTCTGCTATTGCACATGGCTTGTGCTCAGTTCTTGACATCCATACAGCAGTTCCCAGCTGTCTGTTTCTGTAAATCAAATACCAAAGAATCAATGACACCTTCTGATTCTGCAATGCCAAGTAAGCATAAGCTTCACATACAAACAGGAAAAAAGCTCTTCTGCAAGTAAATATTATAAATGTGAACATATGCGTATAGGAAAAAGGAACCTACTGACAAACATGACAAAATGACTTAACAAAGAGTGTTCCACAGAACGTCATCACATCTGGCTTGGACTTTATTAACCTTCCTTCATTAAGAAAATATTACTCTGACATGACGACTCTAAGAGTATTACAAATGCTTTGTTCTTTGAAGAACAAGCGGAGGACAGTATAATAGAAGCAGTTTGAATATCACATACTATCTAATTTAGTTAACATGTTGCATAGAGGAGAACCTCTGATCGCATAAGTCATTACTTAAATTCTATCTCAGCTGTTAAAATATCTAATAGTCAAATGTTTCAAAGTTAATACCTAATGTAAGGGATATGTGTGTGATACAGTGATACCATAGAGAATTGTTTGTGTCAGCTAAAGTTCCTTTATATGAGATTAATATAACAATGGTAACAAGCATTTTTTTTAAATCAGAGACAATAATACCATTCCAAAAAGAAATATGAAATGACTTATGTATTTGTTCTTTTTATTTTTTTGCCATTTTTATTTTATATTAATCACAGGTTATATACTTTGTATCCCAGCCATAGCCCCTCCCACAGTCCCTCCCTATCCTACCCTTCCCTCCCTCATCTCCTCCCTGCCCCTTTCCAAGTCCACTGATAGGGGAGGACCTCCTCCCCTTCCATCTAACTCTAGCTTATCAGGTCTCTTCAGGGCTAGCTGCAATGTCCTCTTCTGTGGCCTAGAAAGGCTGCTCCTCCCTCAGGGGGCGAGGGGGTCAAAGAGCCAGCCATTGAGTTCATGTCCAAAATACCCACTTGGATATTGAGCTACCATTTGCTACATTCAGGCAGGGGTTCTAGGTTATATCCATACATGGTCCTTGGTTGGAGAAACAGTCTCATAGAAGACCCCTGTGCCCTGATATATTTGGTCCTTTTGGAGCTCCTGTACTCTCCAGGTATTTGTTCTTTTAAAACATCAAATCTAAGTATTATATGACAAATTCAATTTGTCATATAATGTAGATATATGTAGATATACATAGATATATAATTTTTCTTTATTTTTACCCTACAACCCCTTAATGTGTCTGCCATGGCTTTTAGTTCAGTGTTCTTATGGGATTCCTGAGTAGGTGAACTGCATCTATATTTGCATCTATATCTGTTTCTCTGCATCTATATGTGTTTCTTGTGTCTTTTCTTGGACTCTTTTCCTTCGTTTGTTTTGTGCTTTTTTGATGTGTTAGTTTTTCATTTGCTTTATTATAATTTATTTTATTTACTGTTGTTTGTTACAAATCTGTTTTCTTTTCTTTTTAAGATTTTAATTTTTATATTAATTACAGTTTATTTACTTTGTATCCCAGCTGTATCCCCTCCCTCATTCCTTCCCAATCCCACCCTCTCTCCTTCATCTCTTCCCTGCTCCTCTCTAAGTCCACTGATAGGGGAGGTCCTCCTCCTCTTCCATCTGACCATAGCTTATCAGGTCTCATCAGGACTGGCTGTATTATCCTCCTCTGTGGCCTAGCAAGGCTGTTCTTCTCACAGGTGGTGGGGAGGTCAAAGAGCCAGCCACTGAGTTCATGTCAGAGATAGTCTTTGCTCCTCTTACTGGGAAACCCATTTGGATACTGAGCTGCCATGGGCTACGTCAGAGTAGGGGTTCTAGGCTATATCCATGCATGGTCCTTGGTCGGAGAATCAGTCTCAGAAAAGTCCCCTGTGCCCACATATATTTGGTCCTCGTGTTCTAATGAGAAACAGAAAATGTGGATCCAATGGGGGGGGGGACCTAAAAACTTAAGAGAGAAAGGGAGGTAAACAGTAATCAGGATATATTATGTGAGAAAAAAATTCTTGCTCTTAAACATATTTTTATTCATTATTGGGAATTTCACATAATGCACCTAATAACTCTTACTTCCTAATCCTTCCATGTTTTTTACCTCAGAATGATATTTTCAAAAAGGATAAAAATAGTCATCTTATAGCTTGAAATTCTGAAATATTTTTAATTCTTCATTATATATCTAGTAAAAATAGTATTTTCTCTTAATAGAAAATGTTCTAGATTAACCTTGTACAACCACTTTGGAAATCAATCTGGTGCTTTCTCAGAATATTGGGACTAGTACTACCACAAGATCCAGCTTAAAAAGAAAAATAGATCCAGCTATACCATTCCTGGGAATTTATCCAAAAGATGCTCAAACATACAAAAAGGACATTTACAATTATGTTCATAGCAGCCTCATTTGTAACAGCCAGAAGCTGATAAATTTGTAAATTTAATACCTCTTATGTAGACATTAGACTTAGTACACTCTCATTATTTGCTCAACCCTGAATTTTTTCTAACATTTTTCTAAACAATTTTATCTAGTAGCACTGTTCTGGCTCTCCAGAATTTAAAATAATTGGGGTAGGAGCATCAGAGGACTCTCGCCTGCCTGTGCCTGGAATCCTTCTGGGAAGGTCCCTGCGAGAGTTGTTTTCCTTCATCACAGCAAGATGGAAGGGCAAGTGAACACATGCCAGGATGGGAAAGGGTCAGAACTCAAGAACAAGCCTGCTCATGTCCACACATAGAAAGAGGGTCGTCTTTACACAGGAATGCCTCAGTGCTCATAAAATGACGCTAACCCATCATGAGGGCCATGCCCTAAATGGCCCACATTTTATTACTGTTCCTGTAGCTACTAAATTTCAACTTGAATTTTGGAGGAGATATTCAAATCATAGAGTACAAAATTTACATTTCATTAGTGATATATATGATTAGTAAGCTGTGTGGGATATCTTTCCATGGAAAATGTTATAACCCCTACAGTATCAACATACGCAAAGTTATTTATCTACTGAGTCATACATTATTCTATATTTGTTTTTAAACTTCTAAATACACAAAATATGCATACTTTCTAACTTTAATAATAAGTACAATTTGAAAAATCTTAGTTGAATTCAAATTCCCTTAGAAATATGCAATAACAGAATGCATGAAAAATAGTGCCTTATAATGCTTAAATTTATGATACAGACTAAAGAACATGTTGTAAACTAGAGGAATACTCTTCAGGGTATTTAGTATTTCTTCAAAACAACTATAAGACAGAATTGAGAAAGTCCACAATGAAAACACAATGGTTGATAAATATTTGGAAACATATATATCTCCTTATCAGAGATGAGAAAAATGAAATAAACATTACTTTTTTTCTTTAACTTATCAAATTCAAAAAGTTGGTATAAAGTGGTGTTTGCATGATACACTGAAAGTGTTGCACTTATTTTAGTTACTGTCTAACTGCTTCACCCGAATAATCTAGTCATATGTACAAAATGTAAAGTATTAATTCACATCACATTTAAGGCTTTAGCCTTTTTCAATGGTACTCATACCCTACTCTATTTCAACTTCAGTCTCCATATTTCAGCATAAACTATGTATTCCCCATGCTACTCCTTCCCATTTTGGATATTTGTGGGCAAAGTCCTGCTGAGAACTTTTTATAGTGTTCCCAGTATGGCAATAATTGTTCAATCAGATATGTACCAACCCCACAGAAGTGAAACTTTGACCATGTTTGTAGTCCTTAAAAAGACCTTTTCTGAGAATCAGTCTCTCTCAAACAAGTCAATAGTTTGGAGATTCAGGTCATGGCTCAATCATATTAAACAGTTACTAAAATAGCAGGGTAAAACAATTGTCTTGTTAGAAACACATCCCATATGTATTTATGTGGAGAAAAAGCAGAAGTGTAGCAGGACATTCTTCATATAAAGTCCATTTACACTGCTTTTTAAGTGATACACTTTTACAGAACTGATAGAAACATACTAGAATTATATATGATGAAAAATTTACATTTTTATGAGTAACAAATTTAAAAATCCTTATTTAGAACATTTCTTGAAACTTCTATAATACATATGTTTTGAGGAAATAAAAACACAAAATCAAAAGTTAATTTTTTTATTCAAAGTAAACTACTGCTTTCTTTGTAATTATTAAAGCAGTATATAGTTGACTAAAATCAAGGTAAGAAATGTATGGATATGGCCTAGAACCCCTGCTCAGATGTTGCCCATGATAACTCATTGGTGAACTGAAGACCCTAGTAAGGGAAACAGGGACTGTTTCAGTCTTGAGCTTGATGGCTGACTCTTCGACCCTCCCCCATACATGCCAGGGAGTAACACCCTGGCTAGATCCCAGGGGAGGACTATGCAACCAGCCCTGAGGAGACAAGATGATCTGGGGTCAGATGGAAGGGGAGGAGATCCTCCCCCATTGGTGGACTTGGAGGGGGTGGGGAGGAGATGAGGGAGGGTGGGAGGGAGTGAGGGAGGGGGCTACACATGGGATGCAAAGTACCTAACCTGTGATTGATATAAAAATAAATAAATTTATTATTAAAAAAAAGAAATTTGTCTACAGGCTATGTTCAAATTAATTAAATATAACTACTTCCACAGAATCATATACTGATATATTTCCACAGAGTTATGAAAGCTATTAGAGAATTTTGATTGTTACTTATTTTTTATTGTGAAGGCCACAGAGAGGGATATTCCAGTTTAGCAGTCATAAATGATAATCTCAATTCACCCACTTGCTATAAAATGGCTATTGGCAAATAGTGATGTCTCATTAATTTCTAACTATTCACAAGGAAAATTCTCTTCAGTTTACTGACAAATTAGGACCTAGTCAGTCCTCAAAGAATTTCAAATTACTGCATTCTTTTGCTAAAATCATTTAGTTAGAAAAAGTTATTAAAACCAGAACTGTCTTAAGACCAAGAGAAATATATTTTCTAGCTTTTAATTTCAGAAAAGATACTTTAGACACATTTGTGGAACATTTACCAATCATTGAAAAAATATATAGAAAGATATTTGATGCAGAAATAACAGCAGGCTACAGGAGAAAAATCATGGTAATAATAAGAAATGTGGTTGTGTTATCATTGTGTTTCAACTGTTACTCTTGTAATTATGTTTTCATTTCATCTAGCCTTATTGAAAGGAAGCAAGAACACTACAGAAAATGCAGGGACACCAGAAGGAACTCAAGAAGAAAGACAGAGAAATTGGAGGCAGGGAAGGACACACAGATCAGAACACCTGGATACAGCTTGACTGGTAACATATATAAAGGCAGTCACTAACTTCAGAGTTAACTGTCTTTATAAACCTTATCACAGGTGTGCCCACACACATAAGCATACACACTCAAAGACACCCATGCAAGCATGGTATTATCACACACACACACACCCCAAAACACAGAAAAAGTGAACTTTGGGTATGGAGGCTACCTAATCACCCTTAGAATTTTGTCTTCTGTTCCTTGGTACTCCATCTCCAAGACTCTGGGTCGTTAATTAATCTGGAAAAGTCCGGAGAAAAAGAGTGCCTTCTATAGCAGCAATAGTTAAGTTATGGTTTAAGACTGTGTGCTGTACCCTGAGGAGACAGGATAAGCTGGGGTGGGATGGAAGGGAAGGAGGTCCTCCCCTGATGGTGGACTTGGAGGGGCAGGGAAGAGGGAGATGAGGGAGGGAGTGGGAGGGTAGGAGGGAATGGGGGAGGGGGCTATGCCTGGGATTCAAAGTACCTAACCTGTGATTGAGATAAAAATAAATAAATAAAAAAAGACTGTGTGCTGCAATTCAACTTATTAATAAAAGAACACTTTCCTCTTGACAAGGACCATTGGACACTGGAAGAACCTCAATGCAGAGGCTTGGGAAACACTTTATTTCTTTGACCTTATCTTAGTAGTAAATCAGTGCTTTCCAGGAATAACTACTTTCAATTCATTTAGTCTCTGTGAAATTTTAAGGCTGTGGTTGTGGGAGAAGAAGAATAAAACATGACTACATTAAAAAACAAAACAAAACAAAAATTCCATTTTGTTGTTGTTAATAGCTCATTAATTTGTCTTCTCCAATATACCTCAGATATCTGCCTCTTGAAATCCACTTGTGAGTAAAGTTATGGTACAAATGCATGGAATTAGAAAAAAAATTATCTTGAGTGAGATAACCCAGAAGCAGAAAGACACACATGGTATATATTCACTTATAAGTGGATATTAGACATAAAATATAGGATAAATATACCAAAACCTATAGTCCTAAAGAAGGTAAACAACAAGGAGGATCTTAGGGAGGAAGCTTAGTTCTCATTCAGAAGGGCAAACAGGATAGACATCAGAAGTAGGAAAAGACAGGGAACAGGACAGAAGCCTACCACAGAGGGTCTCTGAAAGACTACCCATCAGGGTATCGAAGGAGATGCCAAGACTCATAGCCAAATTTTGGGCAGAGTGCAGAGAATTGTATGGAAGACAGGGAGATACAAAGAACTGGAGGGGACAAGGTGAGCAAAACAGACAGAAATGCTGGGCACAGGGGTCCTGCAGAGACTTATGAATCAACAAAAGACCATGCAAGGAGAGGACTTAGACCCCTTGCTCAGATGTATTACATGGGCAGCACAGTCTCCATGGGGGTTCCCTAGTAAGGGGAACAGAGGCAGTCACTGGCCTACTCTTTGATCACCTCTTTGCGGAGGTGGTCTTACTAGGTCACAGAGAAAGAGGATCTTACCAGTCCTCATGAGACCTGATAGGCTAGGGTCAGATAGTAGGGGAGGAGGACTTCCACTATCAGTGCACTAGGGGAGAGACATGGGTAGGGGGGAAGAGGGAGAAAGGATGGGACTGGGAGGAGATGAGGGAGAGGGCTACAGCCATGATACAAAAGTAAATATATTGTAATAAATAATAATAATAAGGAAAAATCAAACTATTAAAAAATGCACACAAACAAAAAAGAAATCTACTTGTGAGAGTATATGTGCTACACTACTGTAGCTATTTGAATGCCATCTTTCTGGAGAAACATTACATGTCTTGAAGGAAGACAGGTAAGATTTATTTTAAAGTCTCAGAGGAAATCCTTGGACTATATAAAAGAAAGGGTCAGCACACATTCATAAAATAACTATTAAAATGATTATCATGTGTAATTCATTAGAATATCTATCTAGGACAAGAAAGAAATTAAAATGCCATGAAATGAGAATAGGTTTATAACCTATTTTAAGTAAGCTCTCTTGATACAATGAAACTATTGCAAATACCTCATGTACTGCATTCTTTCAAGACTGTGTTCTTTCCTTCACAGTGCCAGGATTCTTAAAATATAAACAAATATACAAATGATTTATCAAGTGGTTTAAAAATTAGTCAAAAAAAATTAGTCAAATATAGGCCAATGTATCAACTTGATATCATCTCATTATCATAATTCTCCATTTAAGAAAATCTAAAATATGGAGTAATAACTATCCTTATTTAAAACAAATTTATATAGGATGATCTATGTTACAGCTTATGTCTGAATTTTTACATTGTTTGAAATAACAGTGAATGTGATAGTTTTCATTTTCTTCTTAGACATATCATTTATCCTCTGCAGATCATCTAGGTAATTACAAAGAAGTTTTCTATCAGCTGGTAACCTCTATATAGTGAATACTGTGGAAGGGAAAAATAATTTCTTCATGAACCAACCAACAGAGTAAATTAAACAAGGTCTGATTGTTCTCAATCCTTTATGTTGTATACATATACAACCAAATATATCAGTCAAATATAGCATTTTCTGTTACTTTTTGTTTCCTAGATCCAAATCAATTTCTTAAAGACCATTCATTCCTTCAACTAAATTTTAAATATCTGCATAATCATAAATGTAGTTACACAGAATATCTTCTATGCCTTGAGGAAACTAACCCTATCTATTATTTATTATACACAAGCATAAGGACAACAGACATGTCTCAGGAGGCAGGCCACTTACTGCTATTTCAGAGTACCTAACTTTTGTTCTGTGCACCAGTGTCAGGCAGACTACATCCATCTCTGACGCTGGTTCTAGGGAATATGATGTCCTTTTCTGTCCTCTGGGGACCTAAACACATATACAGATCAACATTTGTATACATAATAAAAATAAAGTACACTTTTATGAAGAATAAGCTTTAAAATCCTCTAAAGTAACATGTTCTCTGGCTATGAATAAATGAAATCAAATCACACTTGTCAGAAAGAAGTACATGAAGACTCAGGCAGACTCTACAGTAGCTGGCTGTAACTAAACTTCAGGTTACAGGTTATTGTCTACATGAATGTCAAAAACCTTTATAGATGAGGCTGTAGAAATGGACCAGCATGCAAGAGCACTTGAACAAAAGCCTGAGTCTGGATCCCATTTAAAAAGATAAGCATGTTATTTATGAAATCCAGAAACTGGAAAAAAGCCTAGATGCCCATCAACAGAAGAATGGAGAAAGAAAATGTGGTACATTTACACAATGAAATGTTAGTCATTAAAAAGTAAAATAAAATAAACATATAAATGGATCAAACTAGAAAACCTCATCTTGAGTGAGGTAACTCTGACCCGGAAAGACAAATACAGTTGTTATCTCTTAAGTCACTGAAAAGCAAGATACAATCCATATCCCTACAAAGTGTAGATAAAGAATAAGGGACAAAAGAGACAATATCCCTAGAAAGGGGAAATAGATTAATTATGAATGGACAAGAGGGCAGAAGACTGGAATGGGAGTATCAAACATGGAGTGACAGGGAACACAGGAGGGAGAAAAGAATATGAGACAGCCAAAACTATGTTTTATTTGAAGAACAGTATGTAAACTTAATACAGTAGAAGCTTACATATATATGTGTGTATGAAGGCAATATAAATGACATTCCCAAACAATGAGGAAGACAGAGACCCAAGTGTACATCGCTCATAAAATGAAGCTTACACTACTGAATTGGGTTACATCTAATTGAAGTCTTGGCTAAAGGGCTCTCATGAGAACACTTAAACCACCTAGGCTATTTCCAAGGCTATTAGTTTCTCTCCACAAACTGACATCCAAGCCCTATTGTTAAAGACAACACCTACCCAAGTGACTGAATATGGGGAAGTTGAGTCAGTGACTATTTTGTGCCTTCACCAATACAGACGAGTGTCCACAGTAATAGAAGCTACTTTCACTCTACTAAAGGATAAAGAAAACCCTAAACCCTATAAGCCCTCTGACGTAAAATGGTGTCCTCCCTACAAAATATTCTGAAGCAATAATGGCACAAAGCTGGTGGTAATAACCAAAAACTGACTATATTTATCCATCAAGGCCCACTCCATAAAATAAAACTCATACTCAGTGTTGCTTGAGTGGTCAAGAAACTGAGACTGCACAGGCCAGGGAATTATTGGAAAACCAATATTATGTCTCTGTTAAAGAAATGTGGCAAGAAAATGACTCCTAATGACATTCTGCTATACTCATGGATTAGTGCTTTGCACAGCCATAATCAGAGATGCCTCCTTCTGCAGTAGATGGGAACAAACACAAACCCACACCCAGACAATATGCAGAATATGAGAGACTTTGGAACACTCTGCTCTAAAAGAGATGACTCGGTGGGCAGGGCTTGAGCGGCCGCGACGGCTGCGCGCCCGAGCATCCTGGCAGCCCCCGGCCACGAGGAGAGATTGAATGGCCAAAACAGAGAAGTGGAATTAGTCCTTGCTGTAGGAATTATTTTCTTATTGGTGCCTGACTCATTTGTGATGAAACAACTTTAAAAACTGTGAATTTTCACTTATTTTGGACAGGTCAGACTGAGTTTGGAAGAGAGAGAGAAATCCTGTCTCAAGAAAAAGAAACAAAATTAAGAAGAGACCAGAGCCATGGAAAAGACTGTGTAGCAAATGCTGTTGAAGTAAGAGTATCCTATCCATTGTGATTGGAAGGCCACAGTAAACACAGGTGTACAGGATCCATTTACCATGGAAGCCAGGGAGCTTGAGAGCCCCACACCCACGTACCATCTTCTCCCCAAGGCCAACCAGCACACTTTAAAAGAAGACGCCAGTTCACCATCTCAAGGGTCTCCAGAAACCATGCAGCTGAAAAAGGAGGTCTCCTTGCTGAATGGGGTCAGCCTGGTGGTGGGCAACATGATTGGCTCAGGGATCTTTGTCTCACCCAAGGGTGTTCTAAAATATACTGCTTCCTATGGGCTGTCTCTAGTTGTGTGGGCCATTGGTGGGCTCTTCTCTGTTGTGGGTGCCCTTTGTTATGCGGAACTGGGGACCACTATCACCAAGTCAGGGGCCAGCTATGCATATATTCTAGAGGCGTTTGGGGGCTTCATTGCCTTTATCCGTCTGTGGAACTCACTTCTAATTGTTGAGCCAACCAGTCAGGCCGTCATTGCCATCACCTTCGCGAACTATATCATCAAGCCCTCCTTCCCCACCTGTGATCCTCCATATGTGGCCTGCCGTCTTCTTGCTGCTGCCTGTATTTGTCTGCTGACATTTGTGAACTGTGCCTATGTCAAGTGGGGCACACGAGTACAAGACACATTCACGTATGCCAAGGTCCTGGCACTCATTGCCATCATTGTCATGGGCCTTGTTAAACTGTGCCAGGGACACACTGAGCACTTTCAGGACGCCTTTGAGGGTTCCTCCTGGAAAATGGGAAACCTCTCTCTTGCCCTGTACTCTGCCCTCTTCTCTTACTGAGGTTGGGACACCCTTAATTTTGTAACAGAAGAAATCAAAAACCCAGAAAGAAATTTGCCCTTGGCCATTGGGATTTCTATGCCAGTTGTGACACTCATCTACATCCTGACAAACGTGGCCTATTACACAGTGCTGAACATTGAAGATGTCCATAACAGTGATGCCATAGCTGTG
This sequence comes from Pachyuromys duprasi, assembly GCA_028658305.1. Lineage (NCBI taxonomy): Eukaryota > Metazoa > Chordata > Mammalia > Rodentia > Muridae > Pachyuromys > Pachyuromys duprasi. Next base: position 3,493,964 of record CM053767.1, read on the forward strand.
ACATTTGCTGACCAGACATTTGGCATGTTCAGCTGGATCATCCCCATTGCCGTTGCTCTGTCCTGCTTTGGGGGCCTAAATGCATCCATCTTTGCTTCATCAAGGTTTTTTTTTGTGGGCTCCCGTGAAGGCCACCTCCCAAACTTTCTGTCCATGATCCACATTGAGTGCTTTACACCTGTACCTGCTTTATTGTTCAATTGCACCAGGACACTTATTTACCTTATTGTAAAGGATGTTTTCCTGCTCATCAACTACTTCAGCTTCAGCGACTGATTCTTTGTGGGCTTGTCTGTTGTTGGACAGCTCTACATTCGATGGAAAGAGCCTGACCGGCCTTGACCTCTTAAGCTGAGCCTCTTTTTTCTCATTGTGTTCTGCATATGCTCCTTGTTCCTGGTGGCTGTACCCCTCTTCTGTGACACCATCAATTCCCTCATTGGCATTGGGATTGCCATCTCTGGTGTCCCTATCTACTTCATGGGTGTTTACCTGCCAGAGTCCCAAAGGCCACTCTTTATTAGGAATGCTCTGGCTGCTGTCACCAGAGTTACCCAGAAGCTTTGCTTTTGCGTCTTGACCGAGCTAGATGTAGCTGAAGAGGAAAATGTTGAGAGGAAAACTGACTAGGGGCCAGAGATGACATTCCCTGAAGTCCAAAAAGCTGTGACCACAGCTACCAAAGACCAGTTACCTAACCCTTCTGAATTAAAGGAGCTTGTTGGCCCATATTCTGTAAGGGGGCTCAGGGCCAATGCTCTCTCATTGGTAAGCTATGGGAAGAGACTGATCAGGCCAGCCTGAAGATGGGGACTTCAGTGGGAAGGAAATGGGGATGGGGAAGGGTTGATTTAGTTTTATTTCAGGTGAGTAGGTATGGACCTATTGGTAAGTTGTATTGAGCAAAGAAAGGATGTTAGGTTGCCAGTTAATGGTTCATGATTCACAGCTATTTGCAGTTTAAACCTTAAGTCTATAGTGGGGCTCCTTCATGGGAAGTTTTCCTCTGACCAAGTCCAGCTTCTTGATTTTTTTTTAGAGGCCCAAAATGCTACTATTTCTTCTTGTGACTCAAAATTCTTTCTTAGAGAGAGCATTGTTTTTTGGTTTTTGGGTAGCAAGAACAGCAAGGCTTTATTTATCTGACATGGGATCAATGTACCTCTTTTCCTGAATTCCACATGAGGGACATCACTCCTTTCTCTGCAACTTCACTTTCAAGCAAATAATAAGCTTGATGGAAGACTTTTAAGGGTCTAGGAATGAAGATCCTCCTGTTGAGGACTTCTCATTTGTGGGTCCGAATGTTGGGGTATCCTTGGGATCTCATTGTGTACAGAATATCCATCTTCTTGAGGAGGTGCTGCTATTTTGAAGGATAATCCTTTGTTTTTTTTTTATTAAGACTATAGGTCTTTGTTCTAGTTGATAGAAAATAAATTTTTGGATCTCTGGTATGAACTATATGAGGCCTGGAATATTCTGGAATTCTGGTAGTTCACCTTGATCTATTGGTTGTCACTGAACCTGGAGAACATCTCATGGGTTCAAGTCATCAAATAGCTTGTTCTCTTCAAGGGCCTGTGTGAGGGTTTGCTGTGTATAGACTCATGCAAACCCACTCTGGTCATTAACTTTCTGAAAGCCACAGGGCACCAGGGTTTGTTCACACTCTGAACCATCTTAGGCCATGGGACAGTACACCTGCTTGCCTTCTCTTGACCAAGGGCTGGTGAGATTGAATTCCCAAAAGTGCTTGGTACTTGTGCATCTGCTATTTTCTCCCTGTGAAGATTGATGGAGACTGTAGGAGAGAAAGCAACTTTAACCTCAGTCTGACTCCTGGAAAAGGGTGGAAACAGCTAATTCTGGTGATCAGGCTAGGCTGCGAGTTGAGGCCAAAACAACAGACTTAAATCTTTGCTTTTGGGCAATATGTCTACATTGGATTGTACAACTATCTCGGTATGTCATCTTGGACACAGAAGAACCTGCTGCCTTGATATGGACATTTCATTTTGAAATTTTGGAGTTTGTGAACAATACAAATAATAATTGAGACAGTCTCCCCTTCTGATCCTTTTTATTCACCAAACTGACCCAAAATGCACAGGAGTAGCATTGGATATCTGCTTGCTCAATAAAGACTTAGGGGAGTGTGATCATGAAAAAAAAAAAGAGAGAGATGACTCCCTCACTGCTTAGGAAACTCTGAAGAAGAGGGGGTGGAAAGCACATAAGTACCAGAGGGGGTGAAGAACACCATGGAATCAAGACCTTATAGACCCAACAGGTCTGTTGCACATCTGACCTCACAGAGACTGTGGCAGCATGCACAGGGCTTTGCACTGAAAGGAAAAGGAGACCTAAGCCCCCATCCCTACTGCATCCCTAACACATATACATAAACATTAAAAAAATTGCTGATTAATTAAATATAAAAAAAAACTTGTTAATGGCAGATGAGATTGGCCAAAGCAACTAAAATGTTGCTTAATGCTTTTGTTTTGGGTTAAAGCTTCAGTACACATTGGAATACTACTCAGCAACTAAAAACGAGGAAATCATGATATTCGCAGGCAAATAGTAGGACCTGGAAAGGATCATCTTGAGTGAGGTATCCCAAAAGCAGAAAGAAACATATGGTATATACTCACTTATATAGACCTATAGGATAAGAAGGTCATGCTGAAATCTATACACCTAGGGAAGAAAAACAAGAAGGAAGATCCAGGTTGGGATGATCAATCCTCACTTAGATAGACAAATAGGATAGACATTGAATGTAGGAGAAAACAAGCAACAGGACAGGAGCCTACCAAAGAGGGCCTCTGAAAGACTCTATATAGAAACATATCAAAGCAAATATCAAGACTCACAACCAAGCCTTCAGCAGAGGACAGGCAATAATGTGAAAATGGGGTAGTTAATAAGACTTGGCGAGGACAAGAGCTCCACAAAGACCAAATAGATCAGGGCACAGGGGTCTTTTAGGAGACTGTTTCTCTAACCAAGAACCATGTATGGATATAACCTAGAACCCCTGCTCAGATGTGGCCCATGGTAGCTCAGTATCCAACTGGATACCCTAGTAAGGGGAACAGGGACTATTTCTGTCATGAACTCATGGCTGGCTCTTCGACCCTCCCCTCCTCCCAAGAGGAACAGCCTAGCTAGATCCCAAAAGAGTACATTGCAGCCAGCCCTGAAGAGACATGAGAAGCTAGGGTCAGATGGAAGGGGAGGAGGTCCTCCCCCATCAGTGGACTTGGAAGGGGGCAGGGAGGAGATGAGGGAGGGATGGGGAGAGTAGGAAGAAATGAGGGAGGGGGCTACGACTGGGATACAAAGTACCTAACCTGTGATTAATATAAAAAATAAATAAATTACATTAAAAAAAGCTTCAATCTGTAGCACAGGCTTTCCTACGTAGCCCAAATTGATAATCCATGCAATCATTTTGCCTCAGCCTTCCATGTTCAACATTTTTAATGAGTTTGAGCTATTTTATAAATCTAAAATAGTTCATGCAGTAGTTGTAAAGTAGAAAGGCCAGCACTCAAGCTCTATCAGCTATTTATTCACCCCGCCAGCACTGAGAGCATCTTTCAGGTGTCTGTTTAAGCCTTTCAATGGAATTATAGCAACTCATATTTCTGTGATCACTGTTTAATGAAAACATGGCTATCTGTACATTATTCAAATATTCATAAAGATGACTTAAGGAGAGTGACTTCTGTCCTTTGAAGAAACAGCTGTTTTACAGCTTCTATATTATATGTTTTATTGAATGTTTTAATCAATTGCTCTGAAGAAGAACATTAATTATGGCTCATCTCAGGGTACTTGGAGCCTACTCATAACCAAGTTCTTAGGATATGAGTCCTGGGGCAACGTTTTTAAAAGCATATTTGAGAATACCTAGTGAAGGCTCTTACACAAAAATGTATTTTCACATTTCTATCAGTCTTTTTCAATCTATTTATGTATTCAATTTACATCTCGGTGTAGGCACTCCCCTCCTCATTTCCCAGTTCCACCCTCCCTCCTCCATCCCCCTCCCCTATCTTCAGAACAGGGAAGAACCCCTACCCACCTACCCCATCTAGGACTGAGTTTGTTTTCTTCCTCTGTGGCCTGGTAAGCCATTCCCATCAGGGGGAAGTAATCAAAAAGCAAGTAACAGAGTCCATGTCAGAGATAATGCTCAGTCCCCTTACTAGTGTCCCCACATGAAACTTGAACTTCCAGTTGGCTACATATATGTAGAGGACCTAGGTCCTAGGTTCACTCTATATATGGTCTTTGGTTGGTGCTTCGGACTCCATAGGCCCTTCCGTGCTCTGGTTAGTTGGCTTTGTTGGTCTACTTATGGAGCTCTTGTCACATCTGGGTCATTTTATTCCATCACACACACACACACACACACACACACACACACACACACACACGTGTCCACTAGGCTCCTTATGCTTTGTCAGTGTCTGTCTGTAAGTCTCAGCATGTTTCAAACCTTTGCTGGGAGGAGCCTCTCAGAGGACAGCTATGCTAGGCTACTGTCTGCAAGTTCAGCAAAATATCATTAATAGCATTAGGGGCTGGCTATCTGCCATGGGGTGAGCCTTGGGGTTGGGCCCAGCACAGGTTGAACAAGCTTACCCTGCCTACAAGACCTGCAGGGACAAAGATTTTTATCAATGGTTAGTATTCCACCTGTCTCTTTCTTCGAAGCCCCAGCCCCACCCCAGCTGCCTGCTGAACCTGTGGAGAGAGTACACTCAGTCTCTGACAGCAGCCCCGCACTGCCTGGGGTCTCTTATGGCCCAGGCTTCTTGCACAGCCCTTGGTATACACACCCTCCATCTAAAACCTTACTCTGTGAGGAAAAGGTATTCTGAATGTCTAGGAACCTCCAGGACTTTCACAGCTTTTATCATGTTTAATATGTACAGGATCCATATTGGTTAACTGTGGTGATTATTATTTCATAGAAGAAAAAAATATAGCCCGAAAAGAGAAGCAGTTCACCAAGCAGTACCTCTCTTCTAAGATATCATTTCAGTTATTGTCATTCATGTCCATTGCACCCTTCTCCTCCTACCAGGACCATCCTAATAAACTCACAGATACATGCCCTTTTCAGGAATTAACTCCAAGGGAACAAACAGGGGATGTGGCAAGAAGAGCAGAAGACACAATTTGAAAACTGTTTCGCTCTCCCTTTCTGTCCAGTGTGTCCTTCTGTAACATTCCCCATGTGCACGTGCACATGAGTCTATACTCCACACACACACACACACACACACACACACACACACATATGCGTGAGTAGGATTGACAGTACTGGATTTCCTTTCAATACTCCTAAATGGCCATATATAAAGAGAGTATTATGCAGATAGTGCTTAATTTGTGTGTCTGCTCTTAAATTTATACTCATGGGAGTTTAATTACATTCTGTACAGGAAATCTAACATCTAAGAAAAGGAACTAAAATATAGTAATTCATTTCTAAGAATTGCGGTGGCCAGAGAGCCCTGGTGGGAAATACAGGAATATAAAACAACTGTCAAGTTAAAGAGACAGATGTTCCACGAGTGAAACTGAAATTCTTTCAAGCCTCAGTGCAATTTTTTACTTTTATCATAATTATTTTTCTTATGAATTCTGACAGACTAACAGGAACCAGTAGCAGTAAGGAAAGGAAGTTATTCACTAACCCTGCTCCCTAAAGGCACAATTTTCACTTAACTCACAACTAGAAATTTGAGTCTGGAGAAAACATTGAGCCACAGAAGAGTGTTGTGCATCTTCAGCAGGAGCCAGTCAGCTGGGTGAGGTCCAAGTCTGACTGGGCACTGCTTGATGAGCATGGCTGCCAGGACCTCTTGAGGTCTGGTAAAAGGAGCAACTCTTAGCGCAATGAGATAACTTTAAAAAAAGGCATTTGTTCCTTCCACTTAGAAGACATGCCATAACTGTGACCACCCTTCCCCATACACGCCTGGGAGTAACAGCCTGGCTAGATCCCAGGGGAGGACATTGCAGCCAGCCCTGAGGAGACAAGATGAACTGGGGTCAGGTGGAAGGGGAGGAGGTCCTCCCCTGTAGGTGGACTTGGAGGGGGTGGGGAGGAGAAGAGGGAGGGATGGGGAGAGTGGGAGGGAATGAAGGAGGGGGCTACGCCTGGGATGCAAAGTACCTAACCTGTGATTGATATAAAAATAAATAAATTATATTAAAAAAATAAAAAATATTAAAGCAAAAAAAATAGGAAAAAAAAGATAAAGTAAAATGACAACAGCAGCAGTGACTGGTTCCAAAGCATCTGGTTGCAAATACCCTCCCATAGGATAACAGATACACCTATCAATGCACACTGAACTATCATTAGCATTTATAATATGTCCTAGTTTATTTAAGAAGCCTTGAAGTTTAAGGATATAAAATGTATGTTCCCAAGTCACCACAGCACCTAATAAAAGAGATAATAAAGGCAAATTATATATCTATATATTATTATTATTATTCGTACATTACATCCCAGCTGCAGTTTCCACTCCTGATAATAGTAAACTTCAGGACACTTCCTTGTCTGATCCCACCTGAAGTCCTGTATCTGATTTTATATAAGCATTATTAATGAAACTCACTGAAGTATGTAATTTCTGCTACTCAGAAACCATAGATTTGCCTCTAGTGGTAAAACTAATCATGTATAGTTATTTGTATTTACAGCCTTTTCTTTTCTAGTAGTTGTGACGATGATTCCACCTCCCTTTTCAAAAAAATGAAGTTATCATCTAAACTTTTCGGTTTTAAATTTTTTGTGGATATGAAAATGGGCTAATCTCATCACAACACTATGAAGAACAATAATGAATCTGTAAGACTCCCACCTTCAAAACAGTTCACACTTCAAATGTCAATTTCACAGTATTGGGCTGAGGTTATGTTTCAAAGGTAAACACTACAACCAGCTGTTACTAAGCTCTACAACTTGGAATCATAGCTCTTTAAAATTATTTCCAATTTTTCATCATATTCCTCCCATCTTCCTCTGGCTTCTGTTCTGCTCTCTTTCTTCTGTGTATCTTTTTTCCTTTTTGTCTTTATTTTTTATTCTAAAACCATTTCTCTATGTATATAATCTATGTATATAATTCTACATTCTATTCATTTATACATCTATTCACCATTTTTAATTCAATCTCAGTGAGCATTCACAGCTACGTAGATGGGGAGAGGATGATATTAAGGGAGCTCAAGATACCATTGCCCTTATCAGAAATTTTATGAAAGTGATAATAAATAGTTGACAACTCAAGGAGTATTTAACTCCCATTGTGTTGCAAGCTATCAAAAATGCTTATCAAGCATTCTAGAATGGGCCTCAGACTCTGGTGAGACACAGAAAAATAGACACAGATGAGAACCAAACTTAGGGCCAGAGAACTTGTTAAAAGATTCTGATCTTTGCCGCCGTAACAATGACATAAAACACATTTATTTAATGCTCTTCATCTGAAATTTTTCCTAAGTAGGTCTCCTTTCAGTGTATCTGTATTGCTTTATAAAATACATTCACCAGAGTGTGATTTAATTTATTGATAGCCTTTGAGCAAAACAAGACTCTCAGGTAGGTTTGTTTCTTAGAAAATACAGTTACAGTCTCACTTAACTTAGCAAACCCTCAAAACTGCCTTGAGCTAGGCTCAGGTCCCATCATAAGCATTTATTTCATGAGCATTTATGTATGCTTCTTACTGCTTTCCAAATGAATAATGTAAAAATATGCATGGATTGTTTAGAAGTATATTCCCAAAACAAATTACAGTAAACAATATTTTGAAATGTAGACTAAAGGGGGCCTTAGGCAAACACCCATATTATATTTTCAAGTCATAATTGATAAGGTACTATTTTTGAAGTTCTGTAATGATTTATTCACAAAATCAAAACTTGAAATCCAATCAAGTTACAGTTAAAACTAGCAATACAATTCAACTGCCATATTGAAAATCATATTCTATAAACTTGAATGAATAAAAATGCAAAATGATCAATAAGTAGGTAGAAAGAGAAAAGTATTACAAACCATTAAAAAGGCGTCTGAGTCATGATCTTGATGGCTGACTCTTTGACCCTCCCCCATACAAGCCAGGGAGTGACAGACTGGCTAGATCCCAGGGGAGGACATTGCAGCCAGCCCTGAGGAGACAGGATAAGCGGGGGTTGGATGGAAGGGAAGGAGGTCCTCCCCTGTTGGTGGACTTGGAGGGGGCGGGGAGGAGGGAGATGAGGGAGGGAGTGGGAGGATAGGAGGGAATGAGAGAGGGGGCTACGCCTGGGATTCAAAGTACCTAACCTGTGATTGAGATAAAAATAAATAATTTTTTTTTAAAAAGGCGTCTGAGGAGGGAGAGTCTCATAATTGAACTTTTTCGTTAATCTCAGATTCAAAGACGATATAGACATTTTTCTTTCCTTTCTTTTACCCTCTTAAACAGGAAGATTGGGAGTTTAAAAGATTCAACACAATTTTAGGTTTTGTTACATTAAATTGTACTCACACCTAAAATCCTACGGAAGAATATGATTGTGAATAAGGGATACACATTGTGGTCCTATCACCTAATGGAATTTTCCCATGGTACTTTGAGAACATCTATATCCTTTAACACCATATTTTGTACAGACAGTATTCTGGCTTTAGGGTGTTATCTGTTGGCTCAGGAACCAGTAATTCTGGTAATCCAACCTACTTTAGTAGACAAAACATAAACCAAGTAGGGAATAAATTGTAAAAAATAAAAATGAATAAATAAAATGGGGGAAAAAGCAAGTCTAATATGTCTTTCATTTGTTCTTTCTTAATCACACTCCAGCACCAAATATCACACATTTCAAAAGCCCTACTTCTCTATGAGGCTTACCATATGTGGTCATATACTTTAAAAAAAAAAAAAAAGCTTTTAGAACACATCTCTCCAATTTTACATTTTTTGCCATAAAAGGAAGCATTCCTTTAGTTTAAATGTTTAGAGGCACCTGGGGGTATTTGTAAACATCTGGGATCTTTCTATTGAATAAGGGCTAAAGGAAAGCAAAGGCTGTGGATCCACTGGAGCAAGCGGTCAGTCAAGTTCTGACTCCAACACCTAAGAGTGCAAAAGAGCAGCAAGGGACGAGGTGGGAGAAAGCCAAACACAAACAAGAGAGAACAGTTATGTACCATGTGAAATGTATGCGTATCTTTAAACACATTAGCCTGCCTAGTTACCATTAATATGTATTCTCGATTAGTTTATACAATGTACAGGGGTGGCGGGATGTACACAAAGAGGTGTATGGTCCAGGCTCAGACCAAGGCTGCTGTAAGAACTAAGAATATTTAAAGTTTAACAAGTCAGGCTCGGAATCAAAGGTGTGCAGCTATGGATACAGACAGTCTGAGGAACACAAATTCTAACCTTAGCCGGTCTCTAGGTCTCCAAATATAGAGTCATACACGACAAGATTTCTACCTACAGAAAACCAACAAACAAATAAAAAAAAAAACATGACAGTAAAAAAAAAAACATCTTTAGTTTTATACCTACTAACCAAACAAAATAATGAAGAAAATAAGATCTTTCTCTGTGCTCTTTTTTGGTCCATATTTTCATCCTTTGAATTATTTCTCTGTACCATCCACTGATGAATTCCAAGTCAGCCGGTGATAGATGTGCATAAAGAGTTCATTAGTCAATGAGAAAATTAATCTGTAAAGTTTCATATTCTTTTTATCATTTATTATAATTTATTCAATTTGTATCCTATCTGTGGCCCTCACCAAATCCCACCTTCCCTCCCTCTTCTCCCATGCCCCACTCCTAGTCCACTGATAGGGGAGGCCCTCCTCCTCATCTGTCTGACCCTACCCTCTCAACTCTCATAAATCTACAACACATATCTGATTTAAGTCATGTCTTCAAAGAAGCAGACCAAGCAGGAGACAACAAACATGCTGAAAACAGCAGGTTATCCAAAGAATAGAGATATACAGCCAGCACCAGTCTAATGAACTAATAGAAAGTGGCACCTACTCAGGCTGGGCAGATACAAAGTTATAAGGGAAATGGGAGCAAACCTCCCAGAGAGACAAAGGAAAATGCAAAACAAAGCATGAATTTGCCCCTATGAACAGGAACAAGAATGTGAATTGAATAACAATGTGAATTTGCAAATGATAAAGTAGGAACCACAATGTCAAGAAAAATTAGTCTTGTATTTCTAAAGGACTTTTTTAAAAAAAGTCATCAACAGATAAGTTTCCACAGCTTAGAGGCAATAGATTTTGTTGGAAGATCCTAGGAAATGATTTTGCCCAAGAGATACTTCACTGAATAAAAATGAAAAGAAAGAAAAGAAATAAATATGAAAGAAAGAAAGAAAGAAAGAAAGAAAGAAAGAAAGAAAGAAAGAAAGAAAGAAAGAAAGAAAAAGAAAAATCAGGAACAGACTATGTGAAAAACTATATAAAGAGCTATGCCCTTACATCTCTCTTTTCCTGGTCAGCTTTTCTATGAAAAAATTGTGGCTACCTGCTGAGACATCATGGACTCTGACTGGCCGAACTGTCAGGCTTATATCATCACTGTACTGCATTTCCATCACTGTCCTATTGCTCCAAAAATAAAGGTGAGGGCTAGGGTAAGAGTAGGTCAAGGCTTATGACAGAGAATTCTGAGTATATATGTATAAATAATTAATATGTAATAATAATTAATTAATACTTAATATGTAAATAATATGTATAAATAATTATATATTATAATAAATATGTCATAATATATATGCTATAATTATCATATATAAATGTAAATATATATATATCAGTGTCTAAGTACAGAGGGACAGTAGAAGGATGACAGAGTGTAATCTAGTTAGTAAGCTGATATTCTTAGCACATAGTACAGGCACTCAACAAATAGTTAATTCATTTTCCAAAAATATATCATTTTTCTTTGAATATTGGGTATTTTCTCTTCCTAGTTAATGTTTCTTCTCCGTTTTTCTTATAGCACTGATGAAAGCAGAGAATGCTGCTAAAGATCTGACTCAAAGCACCAGTCCAAATCATTGCAAACAGTGCCTGCCTGCCTCTCCTTTCTTTCTCTTTCTCTTCCCACATCTCCTCCTGCCCTCCCTCCCTCCTCATCTCTCTTTCTCTCCCTTCCTTCCTCCCTCTCTCCTTTCAAGCATCCATTCCTTTCTTCCTCCATCTCTCCCTCCTCTCCACCTCCTCCTGCCATCTACAAATGTAACACTTCTGAAGCACTTCATATAATATTTAAATGATATTTAACATCCGGAGTGCTTTTCATCTTTAGAGCTTCTTGAAAATAAAGTTAATTTAATAAGGAGACTGCAGCAAAGGAACACCCTCTTGTCTAAAGCACCACCACATGAATAACAGGGATGGAGAAAGTAATTGGACAAGATATATCTTCCTACATAAATATAGCAGCTTAAGTGTGCTCCACATTCAGAGAAACACTGCTGAAATGCCAAATGTGTGCAGAATGAATACAATGCATTGTGTCATTTTTATGCTGAAGGAGGTGTTCAAATGGGGAGCAAGTGGCCAACTGTGCTTGCAATTGGATAAATGGATAATAAGGAAAGGAGGCAAGGCTTTGTTTCCTGAAAACTGAAAAGTACTTGTACATCAGCTCCTACAGTATCATCCACTGTATCTCCAAGGTGGTCACTACAAAAGTTTTGATTGTCTTTACTGTGGTTGTCAAGAGGATATATTTTGAAGCACATGAAATACACAATCGACTAGAAGGAAGAAGAGAAAAAGAGGACTTTGCTGTTTCCAAATATTATAAGTCAGGGTGATGATCAAAGCATGAAATAGTCTCAGAACATATGTGCTTATCTGGGAGAGAACAATCTCTCTACTTAAACAATTAACCAACTTACTAGAATAACTCACAACCTTAAATTCAATGCATTCATTTTTATACACTTTTATAGCATGAAATCCTCAAGTTATTTTCTGCAATTTTGATTTGTTTTGTTTTGGCAACGGATTCTCAGTAGTTTGAAAACAGTTACACTACCTATAATGTAAAATAAAAAAACATGTTACTCGATATATATAATAATCATTTTCAAAAACATATATGGAAATGCTAATAACAGCAATGTCATCTTATTTGCTTATATATGCTGTCAGTCAGCTACTGTTATATCATAAACCCTACCAAGGCAGAGTAGTTGAAAATTTTTGTGTTCTTTTCCACAGGAGCATAAGCAGACCTTAGGGACAGCTAAGAAGTCTCCCTGATCTCCTCAAGCTCAGTGGGATTCAAGTGGGCTTACTCCCAGATCTGGTGAATGAGAAGAGACTAAGCTTCTGGAATTTGACACCATGGGGGCATTTCTTTAGGAAGGCTCAGGAATACTTTAATAGGGCAGCCAGAACTCAATAGAACAGAACATGCCAGGCCTTTTGAGGCTTATGTCAGAAATGGTACATTTCAAAATAACATTCTATGTAACAAAACAAGCCTCAAGGGGTGAGGAAAAATATCTACTTCTTGATGGGAAGCCTAGCAAAGACGCATTTTAAAAAACATGAATACTCTGAAATGTGAATAATTAAGGAGCTTTCTGAATTTAATTTGCCACAAACAATTATTGTACCCTAGGGACTATTTGTTCACTTTACATTTTAAGTGCATTGCCTAAAATACACCCAAAATAACCCAATCAGATCAAGATTAATATGGTTACAATACTAGAAACTTAGTTCTCATTAAAAAATTAGAAATAGAACCCAATTTATGTAAATGATAGGGGAAGTTTTTATAATCTCTACTGAATTAGGACAATAAAAGTTGTCAAAGTACAGATCTTTGTTTTAAGAAAGGCAAGGTCAATTTGAAAAACTATACCCTCTATAATGATTGTTCATTCTTATACGTTTCAACTTCATTGTCCCAAAGTAAATAATGATTTGTGTTTCTTCCATATACCAGCGTTCAAACAAGAGTTTCTGAAGAGGTAAAACGTAGAATATATCTGAGGAGCATAATGTGGTTTTGCTGAAAGCAAACATAAAGAATAAAGGGCCACTGGTGATGCAAAAACCTTAATGTCAAGCAACCAAGTTCCTGTCGCCCTATAGAAAGCCTGTGTTTGTTCCAGTTCACTAGCTACAACAAATTTCCAAGGGTAGTCTAATTCCCTCCACTGAACTTACCCAAAGCATGTCATTTCTCTTTAAGTTGGGAAATGTTACTGTATTTCTCAATTTCCTTTGTTTTTCATTCATAAACTGAGGAACTTGAAGTAGAAGGCCTTTCAGATAAATTTTGACTACTTTTACATTACAGTTTACTCAAATCTGCCAGAAACAATAAACTATATTTTAATCACAGCACTAAAATAGAAATTGAGTACAGAACTTTTTATATACTCTGAAAGTATAATCCATTAACTAATAAATGCTTTCCATTCACTCCTTCTATATGTGTGCTTTCATTAACACATTCATTAAGTGTTCAACAAAAGCATCCATATGGTACAATAAGAAATAGTGAGCACCATTAAATAATGGCAACAATATTTTAAAACTTAATTGCATCTTTATTATTTGAGAGTTTCACACATAGTGTGTTTTAATCAAATTCACCTATAATTTACTTCCCACAAAATCTTTCCTTACCATTCCCTCCAACATTTCTTTAATTCTGTGTTTTTTAAACACGTTGGATCCACTTTAGATTATCAGCATGTTTTTTGTTCTTGGGTGTAGGATCATATGTGTGAGCTTGGGTAGTGTGCTCCAAAATAGAAAAGGAAAGGGTACAACAACAAAAAATTTTTTATGAAGCCAGCATTACACTGACACAAAAACCAGACAAAGAGCTATTGGAGAACAGAGTATGAAATATCTTATTAGTTACAAGTCAAACAAGAGTATATCAAAATTATTATCAACTGTGATCAAATCAGTTTTATCCCAGAGACATAAGGGGGCTCCCATATGTATATCAATGAATGTAATCCACCACATAAATAGGCTCAATGACAGAACTCTCATCGTTCCCTATTAGATATAAAAAATGCCTATAATAACTATTGCTGGCATGGATGTTGAGAAAGAGAAACATTTGTTCAACTGCAGGTGGGAATGCAACTGGTACAGCTGTGATAGAAATCAACGGGGAGGTTTTATAAAGAGTTAGAAACTGATGGGCCACATAACCCCGCTATTCCAATCCAAGGCCTATTGGCAAAATTCTCTTTGACTTACTGCAGACACTTTCTAGTTCTTTTTTCTTTTTCTTCTTTGTACAATCGCCAGAAAATGGATACAACTTAGATGAGCAACACTGTTTAAATGCACTAAAATTTAGGAATTTCATTATTCTTAATAAGCATAATTGTTTACAAACCATCTAAAAATGAAATGAAAATAGTCTACCAAACATAAGGGAGTTCTGAGAATTACCGCTCCTCTGTATAATTGGTATCCAAATATTAGTAATACAACTGAAAACAAAACTGCACTGCCTTAAAGATTGCCCTATGGTTGATACAATTGTCACTTTATTCCTAGGATAGATACCTTGGCAAAAAAGCAACTCACTGAAGCCATATCTTAAAGCACACCGTACAAGAGCACGGGGTTTTAGAGAAAACTGTCGGCATTTGGGTATCACTGCTTTCTAGACAAAGTCTAGAAATTAATTTTCTCTTTGCTCTCTTAGGACTCCTGGCAAAGTTAACAGACATCTCTGCTTTGAGAATTAAAAGTGTTATAAGGCAAGTATCATAATGCCTGAGGCACAAGGAAAGCAATACAAACTGTGTATTATTATGTGCAACTTTGAAACTAAAGTAGCATTTTACTCTTTCAAAGGGTTTTCTCATAGTATTCTCATTTGTGTTGTTTTTGGTTTTGGTTTTGGTACTTTTTTTCTGTAAGGAAATATTGTGATTATAGGCAGAGGAATCACTACGTATTCCCAAGGGATTTCACAAGGTTAAGCTTCTTGCATAAGCATGAGACTTACACAAATACAGAGCTGAAACTGTAGTCTAAGTCTAGCACCCTCCCACTGTGTCATAGGTTTAACATAAACTGCTCTTTTGTAGTCAGTCCATCTGCATGGAGCATTACTCACAGATCAATGAAAATTCCAAATGCAAATTTATAAAACAATATTTAGTTTTTCCCTACTTTGCTAAAGGATGAAAGAGAAAGCAAGGTAATTATAAATAACATTTATGTGAAGTGAGTAACCTTTCTCCATCATGTCTTATAAGATAAACACAATAACACAATTTGACATGATACATTTTTTCATTATTTTTTTATATTTCTAATTAAGTTATAATTACATCAGCTGCCCCTTCTCTTTTATCTCTCCAGCCCTTCCCATGCCCACTCCTTCCAACCCTACTTTCAAACTGATGACCTCTTTTTTTTATTATTCTTTTGATTATTGTTCACTCTCATATACACATATAGCAACTTGGGTCACAAACAGGGGCTCATCCAGTAGAAAGGCTAATTATCATCTTTCTCAGCAGTCATTAGTAAACTATAGTTCTTGTCTAGGTAGGTCACTATTAGATTTTCTGCCTTTTGCATTACCATGTCTGTTGATACTGACCTCAGAAACCATGAGACTACAAAGGGACCAGGTGCCCTGAAACAGAAATAGAGGTGACATGAGAAGGAAATAGAAAACTGTAGAAAGAAGCCCTTAATAGGGTAGGGGTCAAAACAGAAGAAAAAAGAGGAAGAGGGACCCACAACACCAAAAGTCCTTTAGTAAAGACTAAGTTATAATAGAATTATGTATTTACCTAAAATTATAAAACATCTATGTAATAGTTATACCGCTGGAGCTGATAATATTCCCAACAAGACTAAAAGAAACTCCAGCACCAGACACAACAAATCACCTCTCATGTAGCTGGTCAGGGGAGTTCAAATGACTCCCAAAACAATATAGGCTATTGCTTCTGCTTTTGCCTGACTCTCAGAGGTTGAAGGTAAAGCTCTGTTTCTAAAGACAATCCACAGTTAGGCCCCGAGTCTGAGATTATTTGAATTATGTCTAATCTAGTTGTGTCTAGTTTCTATAATACTGAAAGTATTGTGTAAGATGATTAGAAATGTAAGCAATTAATGGTCCTACCCAGATGTAACTCATAGGAACCACAGTAGTGAGGTCATCGGCAAATAGTGAGGTCATTGGCATTATATCCATAAAGGTACAATAGCTGCATAGACTAATGGATGGTAATCAATTGTATCTATTGGACTTCACACCTATTCAACAGGAGGTGAATCGTGCATGGTAATAGAAACCTAGGCATCTCCCCAGTGCTAGTGAGGCCACTGACCTTAGAAAAAGCCTACAACCAACATTTTGCTAGATCAGTATAATTAGTTACATTTTAAATCATATCCTTATACCCAATATAAGTGTTGCTAATGCCCTTCATAAAACAAGCTTCTCTCTATAGCAAAAGAAAACCATTATAAACAAAACAACCAGAAACATGCAAATATCAATAGAATGTAGGGCACCTATCCCCACTGAATACAAATGCTGCACCGCTCCTGCGCCTATGACTCAGGGAACATCACTGAAGAAGGGCAGAGAGACTGTAAGAGCCGGGATACCAGGAAGCTAGCTAGCACTGTGCGTGCCTCTCTTTGAAAGAGTGGCATAAACACGGCTTCAACAGTAACAAGATGAACACAATAGTTTGATAAGTAAGATACATTTTATGACATATTCCATGTTTTTTTATTTTAACCTCTCTAAGCGTCCACTAGAAGTCAGGCTTCTGGTTAGTCACTGTAGTTAAGACACTTTACATCCAATTTGTGCCCTGTTCAGTAAGGTATCTGAGAACGTCAAAGGCAAAATATGATCAATATCTTATGTTAATTTATTTAGCTTTTGTCTACATTTATGAAAATAAAAACAAACAGGTACAAAATATCCCTTTGCATCTTATTATTGACAAGCTTCAGCAGGGAAATTGATCAGTTTATTTACTACAGACATGAAGAGTTTAAGAAACACCAATTTTTGCTGCAATTAATATGATCTGAAAACTGTAAAGTACACATTTTATTTTTTGGAGGAATATCTTACCATGATCCTCAGTGAATCCTCAGTAGTAAATTAGAACTAAATTCTTAAATATCTTTTTTCTATGTTAAAGAGCAGTCAAAACTGAGTCACATATAGAGATTGTTACCACAAGCAACAGATTAAAAAGCCATCAGACAGATGGCTTATCTAAGTGAAATAAAATGTACAAAATATACAATTATAATAATTAAACATATTTTATTTGCTGAAAATCTCATTAAAATGAAATTTTTGTAAACTTGCTTGTGTTATTCCTACTGGATTACTTGCCAATTAAATGAGTTAAATGAATTTCCAAAACATATTCTTCTATTAAAAAAATACAGCTAACTTGCTTTAAAATATTAACTGTAGCATTATTTACATATTTATTTTCAAAGGATTACTGGAAATGATTCTGTTGCCTCAAATAATTAAAATGACTGGAAGGTACTGTTTGATAAATTGACAGAGAAAAATGTCAACACAGTAATTATGCATTCTTGTGCTAATCTCAGGTAATTCAAACACAAAAACAGAAGTGTTATCAGTGGGGAGTAAACAATCAGCCCACTATAACATAAAAAGTTGCATTTTTAATTAATGTTCAGAATTCCCATACTAATCATGACAAAAATAATAATTTGAAATTATTAACACTCAAACTATGTATTAAACAAGCTGCAGGTCAGCACCTTTAATGTTAAAATCAATTTTTATATATACATAGAATTTAAATTATTTGTAGAACCACTAATAGAAGTTTATTGGTCTTTTATTGAGAAAAAGAAAAGCTGGTTTTGATATTAAAGAGAAATTCTATAAGGGCTCTCAAACACAGAATAGCTAATATCTATTTATTTAGATGAATCTGACAAGTAAAGTAATACTATAAGGTTGTAGATATTAATGTATACCATGTATTATTTCTTGGAATGAGAGAAATTTCTTACATGTGCTTCTACTGCAAACATTTAAATACCATTAATTCACTAATGGAGTCAACAGGACAGCAGTCCAAACATAATATAATTTAAGCAAGACTTACAATAATCAAGTCAAAATGAAATACACAAATTAACATATTTCCTAGAGTGTTAGATGTATCTGATTGCCTCATTCACTGTTGCTTTGGCATATGTAAGGAAACACTGAAACTAAGTTGTCTCATTTGAGGATTTCTAACACTATGTGCAAGGCTCACTAAACCCAGTCAGAAATGGGAAGTTGGGTAATATTTTAAATCGTCTTATTTTAGTAATGATGAATGAATAGATTTCAGATTTTAGTTAGGCAGTTAGTTAGGTTTTGGGGTGGACACTAGGTATTGTGCTCAGAGTCACTTGCATGCTAATCAAACACTCTGCCTTTGTTCTAGATCTCCAGCCATCTTTACATTTGGAGACCGAATCTTGCAAGTTGGCTAGCCTGGATTTGAAATCAGCCTGTAATCTAGTCTGGATCTGAATTTGTAATCCTTCTGTCTAGGATTACAAGTCTCTGCCATGATGACTGGCTTTATACAATAGTATTTTGTCAGTGTTTTGGTGGTGATGTGGTTTATAGCATTGTTTTGTTTTGGTGGCAAAGATTTTAAATAAGCATTCCTCTTCACTTGAAACTTGATTTTCATGAGCTGTGTCTTACTATCACCGTTATTTCTAAATTTGTTTTCCATCTGAACAGACTGGCAAACTTCCTGATCTGATGAAAACAGAAATCACTTTCCATATGCTTCATTGTCTGATTTCTCTAGGCTGCTAGCAGCACGGTGGTCAAGGCTGCAATAGACATTACTGCAGTGCTTACTATATTAATGACCACTTTAACAATAAGATCTGAACCTGTGCTAGAATCCCAGGATACAGATATGAGTAACATTATATAGCATAAATAGCACCAATCTATGTGCTGTGCAAACTTTCTCTTGTGATCACTAGTCCCTATTCTATCATGCCTTCCAAGCTTACTTCTGAGTTCATCTTTAAGGTCAGGATTATACTATCTTCAAATGATTTTACCTTCCACTAAAGTAGTAACAATGTTGATATATAATATACTAAACTATTAGATAATGTATTGATCAGCTCATCAAATTATCAATATAGCTAAAAAGTGAATTTACCTGCAGTTTTTTAACCTGATCCCAATCAGAGAACCAATATTGCAAACTGTACTATCTTGTACAGTCTTGTTAAATTTATTTATAATAAACTTCTGCTATAAGGTATTGATTTAATGAGTAAAATTAGATAGTAATGTTTGTGTTAGTTAACTTAAACTTTGTTTTAGAGTTAATTCTGCAGGTTTTAAAGAGTATAACAACCTGTTAATGAATATGAAAAGACATTAGCACCTGTCCTGTTACTTGTAGGAGCCTACCACAGAGGACTTCTGAAAGTCTCTACCTCGCACTATATGAAAGCAGATACTGAGACTCATAACCAAACCTTCGGCAGAGTACAGGGAATCATATGAAAGAAGGGGAAGTTAACATGATCTGGAGAGGACAGAAGCTCCACAAGGACCAAATATATCAGAGCACAGAGGTCTTTTCTGAGACTGTTTCTACAACCAAGGACCATGCATAGATATAACCTAGAACCCCTGTTGGATGTAGCCCTTGGTAGCTCAGTATCCAAGTGTGTAACCTAGTAAGGGGAACAGGGACTGTTTCTGACGTGAACTCAATGGCTAGCTCTTTCACCTCCTCCCCCTCCCCACAGGGAGGAGCAGCCTTGCTAGGCCACAGAGGACTTTGCAGCCAGGCTTGAAGATACCTGATAAGCTAGGGTTAGCTGATAGAGGAGGAGGTCCTCCCCTACCAGTGGATTTGGAAAGGGGTAGGGAGAAGATGAGGGATTTGGAGGGAATGAGGGAACGGGATACAGCTGGGATGCAAAGTTAATAAACTGTAACTAATATTAAAAATTAAAACATAATTAAAAAGAAAAAGCATTAGCAAATATCTTGTACAAATCACTTTTTATTAGTCTACTTATATACTTATATTCTGAAATATGAATGAGGTGTTTTTGTTTATTTTTTTCTAGTAATGGGATTAAAACTGAGGTGTTGTCTGTGCTAAGAAGCAGTCTCCCACTGACCTATTTAGTCCTGGCTCCTATTTAATATTTTGTTCTGTATCCTGGGTGACATTAGGTTACCCTTCCTCAGCCTCATAAATAGCTGGTATTACAGGCCTATGATACAAGGCACAGCTGAAAAGAGGTGATTTTAAATGTAAACTGCGTTCTTTACTGCTCTTTTCCCCTCTAATCTCAGTTATTGAAACAGAGACTTCTATGGAAATCATATTGGCTCAAGATATAATATAAAAAAAATAGAGCAAAACATCTGATATCTTTATGTACACAGAAAGAAGTATTTTCATGATAAAATTCATTAACATTTTATCCTATTCCTAGGAAAAACAATATTCTGGTAATAAAACAGTTCATAAATGTTCCCTCTTCTCTGAATATTATCATTATTGCATATTGTTAACTTGTCCCAGTTCAATTAAACACTGGCAAAAATGTGTATTTTGCTACTTTGATTTCTGTACCTTATAGACCTTCCTTAGATACAAACCTGTTCTTCCATAATTGCACATTCTCTTCATTTCACCAAGGGTGTTTACACTAGGGGCCAAACATGGACCTAAATACAATCATGTGGCCAAACTGTAAGGCACCTTGTTAAAAGATTTGAGATGAGTTGGACAAGTTATCTTTCCCTGTTCTGTCACAGTCACTTTCTTTATTAATCTAAAAACATTATATTTTCTAGTTCTTAACCTGTCTCATATATGTTTTATAGGGGTTTCAACCAAACTGGAACATTCCTTCCTAGAGGGAAGAGGGAAACTCACTAAGCCTCAGGAAGAAAATGAAACACATACAGCTCATGACGTAAACAGAACTCTCAGTCTCAGGAGCTTCTGAAACACAGACTTTCCAACCAGCCAAGCTCTCTTCATGTCTTACGGAGAGATCCAGCAACATAGGTTTTATGTGACTTTACCCATGCTGGACTGATTTATTTATTTATTTATTTATCTATCTATTTATTTATTTATTTATTATTTGGTGATACACTGGCCTTTGAATCTTTCATGCTTCTATAAGTGACCAAATAAATACCCAGTCATACAGATAAAACTTTGCTGGAATTATTTCTTTGTTCTATTGTTGGTGTCCTACCTGAAATGAATAGTTGGTTTTTCACATCTCCCCAAGAAAAGGTATAAAACAAAAATTAAAGAATTTGACAATAAAATAATTACACATAATTGAAACATTAATGTAAAATGCAATAATTTATAAAGCCCAATATTTCTTGGAGAGAGAGATTCCGGACATGTGCTATCGTTGCAAACTTTCATCTCCCATTAACTCAGTCTTGGAGTCAGCAAGAAAGTAGTTCAAATATGAATAATCAAGTAAAAGAGAAATACATGGTGCCCATTTAATGAGTTTACTTAGAAATTCGTATCAGTACTGGTTAAGTTATTCCTGTTTCTACTTCTTGCCCTCATTATTCTCATCCTAACACAGTAACAACGTGTACCTGTCTCATTTGTTATCAATGCATTTATTTAGGTCCACTTATTTTCTGATTTAGGATGCTTGGAGTAACACTGAATTCAGCCTCTCCTTTCTGCTTTCTAGATCCTAGTAAACTAGTTTATATCCTTGGAATCTTCTGTGTATTCACCCTTTATCACACTCTTAATTCTCATGTCTTAGTGTCAATATGAATATAGCATATTTTTTTCCAGTCTTTACCACCATGTTGGGATACTTCCAATTCACGGCACCCTCCACTTCACTTCTCTGTCCCATTTATTGGTTTTCAAGCCTTAGCTCAAAAATGATGAGTTTATATTCTCCCATGGCTGGGGTCAATGCTGTGATTCTGTGATTCTGTAATACGTCTTGTGTGTCTCTTTTTAGCATGAGCCACAGAGATTTGTATTGTTTTATTGACTCTTCTGTCACATTGAGCTGCTTAAAGAAAGGGACTCTTGTAGTTTATTTACTCTACTGCATTCCTCTGGAATAAAATATTCTACTCCATGAATTTTCACATGCTCAAGTCCCATTTATCAAATGTTCTGACATATGCCTACAGACTATGACTATCTTTATATAAAATTTTAATAACCTTTCAATTATTTGCCGTATCTACCACAGTGCAAATGGCTTTTCTGCATTGTTAAGAAAATAATAACAAAAATATCTTTGCCTTGCCAATTCAGTTCGGATATACATTTTCCAACTCTTTTGCTTCACACTTGTCTTCATACTCACTTATTTTTATTGTTTTATTGACATTGGGAACATCTGGGATATGTAAGGATAAGGAATAAGTTACCATCAGGAAAGATTTTAAGGTTTGCGTGGATTAAAAACTTAAGTAACTGTGGATTTTTTCTTTCTCTGTTGCTGAAAAAAATTCATTATATATATATATATATATATATATATATATATATATATATGATCTTTGACAGTTTTTTAAGTAGACAGGTGCAATAGAATGGAAACCTACATTCTTTTCCTGATTTTGTTTCTCTTTTCATCGCCTGGAATGTCAAATGCCTTGAATCATTGAAGTATTGGTAACCCATCTATTTTTTTGTCATGACCAATACTACTTTTGTAATAGAATTTAAAGTTTAGTCTTCACTTTCTCAGACTTGGAAACCACCTAAGTTGAATATGAGTAATAGAAGAAAAGAAGGGAAACGGCTTCCCTACATATTCTGCCTCATTCTTCCAAGTTTTTTCTGACACATTTTCTTAATTCTGGCTTCTACAGAGCTGGAAAGATAGGAGTGAAAGGAAAGGTTGCAAAGATAACATTCAATGAGTTATCAGCTGCCTCTAATCTTGGCTGCTTCAGAGAAAACTTCTGTGAAAACTCTATAGTTCACACGCCTATGTTAGTAAATGTTTGCCAAGGATCTGCCTACCTCTGTGCCACTCACTGATTTGGACTGTGCTACTGTAGTTGGTTGTTCACATCCTGCTCTAAAGCGGATACACTGCCATGCTGCGCTGCACACAGCCCCTTTCTAGGGCCTCTCACCTGGTGTTCTCTACTGTGTAGTCTTTGGTACAGAATGTCATGCAAAGCCCCAAGACAAAATGTCATCCTAGCTGGATAGGGATTTGGAAGAGATCCTTCCAGCTTGCTTCCTTAGTCCTGCTATCTCACACAGCTTCAGGCAGACATGTTAGCCTTTGATTCTTGCAATATGACAAGGTAACAGACCTTATTCTACCCAAGCTCCAAGGAAAGACACAAAATTTTCAAATACCTATTTCCACTGCAGTAAGTTAGCTCTGATTATCAATTGACAAGGAGTTCTTAACAGTTTCCCAACTAAATTAGAAAGTTTAATGTGCCATTTATCATCTATCTTCAAATGTTTTCTGAGCAATTGCATAGAAATTTGACACAGATTTCTTCAATGTTAATATCCCACAAAACCATCATTCAATATTACTTCTTGGACACTGACATTGAAGCAAAGCATTCATCAGACTCCCCAGTATGACTGGTAGTAATTTTTGGAATATAAGATTTTAATTTGGCATAATTTTTTACCATTCATAGGTTCTTGCACCCTTGCCTTAATTCAGCTATAAAGGGGATTAGAGTTAACATCACCTGTGTACGAGTTTGATTGAGAAATGTCCCACATAGACTCCTGCAATGTGAACACTTGATTGTCAGTTGGTGGGATGGATTGGTAAGGTACGGAACCTTTAAGGTATTCAAGGTTGTTGAAGAAATTACATCATAGGAAGTTGACTTTGATGGTTCACCATCTCACTTCCTGTTCTGACTCTTCTTCCTGCGTGTGGGTAAAATTGTAATCAGATAGCTTACTGCTCTTACAACCATGCTTTTAATGACTGTTGTTGTCCCCTTTCTGTTAAGATAGTTTTCTCTTTTGGGAATGATAAGCTAAAATAAACATGTTTCTCTGTAGGTTGCTTTTTTAAAAGATTTTTTTAAATTTTTATATTAATTGCAGTTGATTCGCTTTGTATCCCAGCTGCAGTCCTCTCCCTCATTCCCTCCCAATCCCACCCTCCCTTTTCTTTCTCCTCCCATGCCCCTCCTTCAGGGGAGGTCTTCCTCCCCTTCTATTTGACCCTAACTTTCTCATCAGAACTGGCTGCATTGTCTTCCTCTATGGCCTGGCAAGGCTGCTCCCCCATCAGGGGGAGGATATTATCAAAGAACCTGCCCCTGGGTTCATGCCAGAGGCAGTCCTTGTTCCTCTCATCAAGGAACCTACTTGGATACTGAGCTGCCATGGTCTATTATAAGGTGTTTTGCTCATGTCATTTTATCACAGTGGCAAAAAAAAAAAAAAACTAATATAACATGGAAGATGTGTGCTGCCTTTTTATGACTCTACCTATCATCTAGATGCCAAAACCCTGTCAAATACTGTGCCATTTTCCATCTTTGTAATTTTGTCATTTAGAAAGACATTAAATAAATGAACCTGAACACTACAAATGTTTTTTGGATTGGCTAATTTTGTTCAGTAAAATTCTCTCAAGATTTATTTAGGTTGTTACAGATGTTGATAGGAACTTCCTATGTTACCTCTTTATTGATCAGATGTATTCTGTGGAATAGACTCCACAATTGACCATCTGTTTGATAGCATATGATTTTGGGGGGACATTATGCAAAGAATATGCTATGCATATATACATATGACTTCTGCATGCATGTGAACTAAAGATTATTTTTCAGTGGTAAATACTGACCAAGAATGCAGATACATTTAGGTTTAAATCACGACTACCTATGTACATCTCTAGTAGGTCTAGTAGGTCATTTATTTGGCATGAATGATTACTTGGGTTTGATCCTTCAATATAAATAAAAATGGAAAGGAAAAAACTAACAGGGATTTCTGTAAGATGGCTGTAGAATTTTTAAATTCAAACCTGCGGTACATGAATTATCCAGTTTCTGTGTTTCTCTGCCAACAGTTTATGTTATTTTAAGCATTCTGCTAAGAGTGTATGATTATCTCATCTTAGTTTTTAATTTGTATCTCCCTTATGGCTAATGAGCTTGAACATAGTTTTACATGTCTTCTACTCTCAATATATCCTCTAGTAAAGTAACTGTTTATGCCTTTAATTCTCTTTCTAAATAGATTATTTGAGTTTTATTACAGAGTTTAAGGCTTCTTGTTATTCATTAGAATTAGTTATTTTTCACTATATGGAATGTGCAGTTTTTTAAGACAGGGTCTCACTATGTAGGCCCATCTGCGATCTCTGGAAGTATTAGCTTCCTAGGGAAAGGGCATGGGGGAGGAGGAGGATGGTTGGGACTAGAAGGAGACAAGGCAGGGGGCTACAGCAAGGATACAAAGGAAAGTAATTGTAATTAATCAACAAATTACTTAATTAATTATAAAACAAGGATGATAGGGTTTTTTTGTCTTGCATACCTTACCTAGATGGTAGTAGAGTCAAGTGACAGAATTTCTAAAGGATATCATGTGATGGCAGTATTCAAGTCTGCTGTCAGGTCATCTGTGCACACATATGCACACTATATAATCATTAGATACACACTGCATAGACAGTACAAACTAAAAAACGGATGCTAGTAAGAGTGAAGTTTAAATAGCAAAAGAAATATTGGGAGATAGTATATAATTTTATATAATTATCAGCCATATGAAAAACCATCCTACAATAGAGATACAATATGTTCCTTTCTAAACTAATCAGAAACTTCAACAGCTTAAATTTAATTATAAATTATATCATACCCAATCACAAGAGGTTGATTCAAAAGTCTATTCATGGAATGCTGTGCTTTCGTTCAGAGTGTTTCGCTCATGCTTGTCATATAAAGGACCACGACTTATAAGACAGACAAAATATTACAACTACATCTAGTATGAAAGTAATATTTGAAAATTTATACTGGTACTTAAAAACAATAGAATATTTTGAAAACTCCAAGTATGTAATGTTTTAATACAAAATTTAATATCGCCTTGGTTTTAAGTTTAAATTTCTATAGTGAACACAAGCTGAAGTTATCAATCTATCATTAGCAGTATGCTTTTATAGATTACCACTCTGCTTTCCCTTCATAGACACTTTGTTTCATACTACTGATCATGCACTCAGTCTGAACACTGGGTCCCTAACAGTTGAGGCCAAAAGCCACTCGAACAACTATGCAAATCTGTTGTAGCATGAGATGTCTGAACATGGAAAGCATAAATACATTTTTAAAGTTTCATTCATTCATCCCACTTTGGAACCCAGGTAGCAATACTCCAAGGAGCTTTAAATAAGCACCGAGTGAGCTTATGCCAGTTGTGTATGGATCACATTGTTTTAAGCAAAAATAACAATTGGTGAGAACTTCAAATACATCTTCAACCATTTTCTTAGAGAAACTGAGACTGCAACTGTAGGAAAACATTTTTGATTTTTTTATGGATGTGCTCAAAAACACAGAGTGATGCACATTAGATTCTAATAACCTCTGGACTAGAATTTGCAACAACAGCTTTAAACAGAGTATTAAAATGAGACCTTTCACACCATGAATGAGTCCTTAGGTTCTGCTGAGATTCACAGCCCAGGACCACTAAGTGTCAGATGTCACATATTTAATGAAAGCTCTAGGTCATCTACACAAAACTTGTGAAAGATGCTCAAATCCAGTTTTATAAGTGACACCGGAAGTAAGCGTCAAAACTCTTATGGGTTGGAGGGCTCTGTTATAAATACCACCACTGTCATATTTGAACCTCAAAAACAAAAGCTTTCAGATCCCTTCAAAACGAGTGAGACACATAACCATTAACGTCTAAGATATGTGAGAAATGTTCTTCTCCAAAACTGTTGCAGTAGAGGGATCTGCACGAATCTGTTTCATGCCATTCAGAATTTCTAAGGCAGTTATAAATTGGATTAAAATAGATTAGTGTAGTCTTGAAATGTCAGTGCCAAGAGAGGTGCTGGATAAATATTCCCTAGAAGAAGCCAGATTCTGCAAACATTTCTCAAAACCAAAGAAGGTAATAATTTTGAAAGAAAAAGCTTTCTGGGAGAGGATTCAACTTCCATTCAAGAAAAATGTTCAGAGGAATGGAGTAATGGCAACAGATTTGATAGATTTCCAGATTTACAGGGACCAGAGGACAAATGTTATGTGAGTATCCAGAAAAACAATATGTTTCTTTGACCAGTGAAAATGTGGCTGAAAGTCCTAATAGAGCCATCTGAGAAACACATGTACCTTTATGCTCCAATGGATCACATTAATGCAATAACAAATACTCAATTTCACTTCTTGAAATCACAAAGATTATTTTTTTTACACAGGCAATGTGTATATTTGGGTTAGTATAAGTCATTTGTGGGTCTTCTCACTGGAAGTATAGTAGCTCATGCTAAAAAATGGCCATCACTGTAAAAGTCGCTGACTACAGTAGCAAAAGAAAAAGGAAGGTTATTGGGTCCTATCATTGACCACTAGCCTGTTCACAACTTTTTGGTTAGAAGTAGTGATATAGCCTTACTGCACACAGACCTTCAGGAGGTTCAACTATGCTACAGCCAGATATGTATGATGCCATTTGTGTATATTATACCACCCTGACATAGCACAAAGAATCACTTTAAAAAGAGAGAATGGACCAGACTCAGGGGAAACTTACTGCAGGCTGCATTTCAGTCAAGCCAGTCAGAATGCAACTTTATCTCTTCTTTCTTTCTGAGGTTCTTTATCAGTAAAGTCCAGTACAGAAAGCATGAGAACCAGCTGGGGCTACCACAGAAGCTGATGGGATTCCCCTTTTTCAAGTACAAGAGACCAGCAAAACACTGTCTGAAACCAAGCTGGGGTAAACTGTCAGTAGTAAACGAACTTAGGATTTGTCAGATGGATGTTATATAACAGGATACTATATGAAAACTTGTAAAATCGATATCAAAATATTATATTGTCTCTAATAATAAGTCCATAAAATGTGATCTCAAGGATTCATGATCAAGAAAATATGTAGTCTTACAGTATAGCTTTAAATTAATAGAGCGGGCAAAGAAGAGAAACTAGATTTGCTTAAATTAGAAGTGCACATGGCTGACAAAGAAAGACTGTCAATACCAAGTTCCGTAAGGGTAGCCTGGACTACTTAGTAAGACTGTTTCAAAAGTCAGTTGTGAAACACATGTATAGAAATTTGTAAATGATAGTTTCAGGAAAATATACAGTCAGAACAAAAGTAATTGAGAGAACAATCCTTCAATGTGAATCCAAATCAAACCAAAGCTATAATGATACCTTCAGGAAAATGAGAGGTAAATAATACAGACAGGCAGAAGAGTCCCAGAATCTGTAGGGTAAGTAGCTATTTCTGAAATGAGGAGACTGTTTAGAATCTTGCTAAGCTGACTAAGAGTTTCTCCAAGACACATAAAGTAAAAATTAGTAATAAAACAAATCTATGAGAAAATGGCGTAAGTCAAAAACATCTTGGACAATGCTCCATCACAGCAAATAAATGGCACAAAATTTGATTAGGCTCTGGGACATGGCCAAATAACAAAGCTAGGCAGAGATGAAAAACATAATTTATTTCCAACAAACTAGATTCAGGCACACCCATCTACCATCAGAATACAGAAACTGAGGCTTTCCTAGAAGAAAGCTGCCATTAAATCAGTAACTATCTTGGGTTTTATTATATATGTTTTTCCCTTTGTTATTAAGGCAAAAAGCATTAAAGAAGAGCATATGACACATCTGCTCAAAGAAATCAAATATTCCAAATTTAAATGTAATGATTATTGATGTACATTGGCCATATTTTTTTTTTAAAAAAAGGGTAAATCTGGTAGTTTCTCAGCAATTTCCAAGAAGGCAGAGTCAAATGCATGAAAGTCACCACGTCTTTACATGCTCATCAGTGTGGCTTTGTGCTGTCATTCTTATTTTAACAACAGTAAGTAAAAATTCTATCAAAATCTGAACGATTTATGTTATGAAAGGGTAACGAAAGTCTACCAGTGTGAACATTTTAGGCTTCTCATTTTGCAAATCCTTTCCTGTGCAAAGTATACACTTTTACAGAGTGACACATTTAATTGCACTTACGAATGTCTTATTATTGACTTTTTCTTACAGACTTAATACAGGAACAGCTTTATTTATCTAAGTACCGAGAATACCATTCTACTTTATACCAATGACCTGGCCCAGTACCAGCCACTCCATGTACAGTACACAGGACACAGAAGCCTAAGTTCTTTGTTTTGTGTCTTAGGAAACTGACACTCCTGGAGATTACTTTGAAGACAAAGTTCAGCAGCTAGCAATCAACTGCAGAGTCAAAATTTAAAATCAAATCTTTAGTCTTAATTTAGTACATGCAAAACTCTTTGTGGTTTTAGACATAATTTAAAAGTCAGTCTCCTCAAGATCACATGTCAATAAAGAGAAATATTTTTAACATTTTTGAAAGATTGTAAGTAAAATGGAATTTTCGCCTTCCTGATTTATTTATTTTGGAAAGATATACAGGCCAATTAATAATAACACCAGTAAGCATACATATATAAAACAAGCTTGTAAAACAGGAAACTTTCAATTTGTTTGAAACCTTAAAAATTGTTTGCTAATGCCAATAGTCTAGTTTTCATAGAATGAATATGCACTTCTACTTGGAAGACTGTCAAAGTGCAATGCATTGGGGATCCATGTAAAGACAGTGAGTAATTATTAGCAAGTTCTACAGAATTTTAATTCTGAATACTGTTTCCTACTGTCTTAAGTGTAATTTATTAATTAAATCCCTTACCTCTTCACTGTTGTAAGGCATGCAGTCAGTACACTTGGAGTATCTGTGCTCTCTCTTAACTACAAAGCAGAGCTATGGGAAAGGCGAATGCTCCATCCCCTCTCACCCGTGACAAAACATCTGGTGATCTTCCATAATCCAAAGGTTTAATTTGAAATCATTAATTTTTATTTAATTAAACATTACCCCCTCCTTCAGCTTTCCACCAACCATTGAAATCTCTTTGTTCAGTAAGTGAACAGTACTTTTAGCTTTATTCTTCTACTATCCCTTAAATCTATAATCAAGATGACTAAGAATGGGTGACAAAACCAGAATTACTGGATTTGTAGGATACTCATACAATCTGCTTCTTTCTAGTATTTACTTAAGCCTAAGTATTTTATTGGCTACATAAGCACCAATAAATAACAGAATTTGTATTATTTCACATTCATTTCAATTTTATTCATGCCTAGTTGACGTGTAACATAAAATATATGATTTTTTATTATAGTTTCTCTGCCAGTCTACATTTCTATTGAAGATTTATTCAGTCTCTTATAAAAAGAAAGCTGAATGCAGAAAGAACTACATATGCAAATGTTTTCTTATAACTTGAGCTTATCACTAACATAGAAATATGCTTTAGAATGCTTCCCAGTGATTGCAATCAAGAAGTTTGAGAAGAAAGAAGAGAAAATGTACATACTAATCCAGTTAGGGAGAATGAAATCTAATTTATAGAAAAATTAAAATTAACTATTTAAACTATGTATGAAGTAATCTAATATAAGCCATAATGTTTGAATATGATATTCAAGGTGTATTAGATAATTACTAATAAGGAATATTTAGATGGAATATATTCAAGGCTTGACAAATGGAAAAATTATTAAAATGGCTCGTGCTTTCTAAGAGAAAGCATGCACATCTTATATGTGTGCAGTGACCCAGGCCTGTGTGTGCAGCGCATGTCTCTAGCAAACATGGTACATTATCTTTTTCATTGCTATTGCTAACCCAACAACAGCAGCAATACAAAAATGCTTTTCAACAATGTCAAGGAGAAGTACAGTCATTCCAATCACACCAACATGTGTGACATTGCCCCACATGAGAAGACAGCATGTGCAGTTGTCCCTGTGGGATGGGGAAAACTTACAAGGCCCTATCCAGAGATGAGCTAAAGGCAACTGAAGTCCATATAGAGATAGAGAGTCAGTTTCCCCAGGGACAAGCTCTCTGACAGGTTAGCCATTCCCAAGAGGTCAATCCTAAACACGTGCTTATAGGAGCAACACTATCTTACTTATCACAGCTTTCTATTGCTGTGATGAAACACCATGACCAGGAGCAAGCTGTGAAAGCATAGCTTTACCTCATTTTAAATTCCCACATCATAGTCCAGCACTAGAAGTCAAGGCATGAAATCAAGGCAGTAACTCAAACAAGGGAGAAACCTGGAAGCAGGGGCTGATAGATGGGGTGCTCCTTGATGGATTGTTCTTCATAGCTTGCTCAGCCTGCTTTCTTACAGCAACCAAAACCAATAGCCTAGAGGTGGTTCCACCCACAGTAAATTCACCCGTGTCTCATCAACCATCAATTAAGAAAATGTACCATAAGATTGCCCATGGGGCAAATCTAGTGGGCATTTTCTCAGTTTTTCAAAAAGACTCTAGGTTGTGACAAATTGAAATAACCACTAGCTAACATGCATGTACACTAATTTAATTCAGTAGGTTGTATAAGTATATGTGTGTTTGTGTGCATAACAATAATCATTAAAGACGATTATTAAAGAAGTCATGTGTTTGACAGGGCCTAGGAAACACTGGAGGAGCTGGAGAAAAAAGGAGGGGTTAGAAATGATATAAAACAAACCAACAAAAAGCAATGTATAAAGTTTTCAAAGATAAAATGTAAATTAAATAGTATAAAAAAACTAAAATAAAAATTGCTCAGTTTCCATCACTTCAAGTCTTTTCTGGTGTCTGTGTCTAGATATTCTTGCTTCCTATCCATACCGCACCCTCCTTGAATTTCTTTTGCTAAGTTACTTCCTATCTTGCCCAATACTTAGGTGTAAGGGAACCACAGAAGATTTACTTTGTAATTCATACATCATGTTTAACATGAAAATCTACCCATTAAGAAAAGGGCTTCAATCAAAGTAAATGAAGTAAGGACCTACTTTAAGTAATTGGATCCCTAGTAAGAAGAATGTTTCTCTTCAGAGTAGAGCTTGAAGGATAAAGGAACTTCTTTCAAATAAAAACACATGTATAAACATGTACAATAATAGTACATAAGAATTTGATCTGATAGGAAGTACACCATAGATAGGGGTTCTAAGATAGGGGAGAAAACAAGCTGAAGCCGAAAAGATATATAATTTGGGTTAGTTTGTTTACATAAATAGCTTGCTCTATATTTGCCAGTTATCAGGTATCTCTATGAGAAATTTTCCTGCAACACTCTCAATCATCATGATTATACAATATAGTTGTATTTTCTTTTTTTCAAACACCAAACACAATGTTTTATTAAGCACTTAGTTTCTTTCAGTTGGTTTTATTATTACAATGGCTTATAAGCATGTTTTGTTTTGTTTGTTGTTTTGCTTTGTTTTTGGTTTGGTTTGATTTTACCACAGGGTTCAGAACAAATGAAATTCATATTGGATACCTGTTGTGTTCATCCACTTTATATGAATTGTTGTTCTATAATCATAATTTTCTTCATAATAATACATCGCAAAGATTTCTCCATATTGGTATTTAATGACTATTCCATTCATCATGAACAAAACCAACTGCCATTGCATTAGTACTGCAGAGCTTGACCACCCCTGCTGGGCATGTGGAGCATCTATCTCTCAGGTTTTCAGTCTGTGCTTAAGTGGTTTTATATCATCTCTTCAATGTATCTTTTTTTTCAGTCTTTTTCTCCTCTTACTCTATTATCTCCTTACCTAGATCAGAGGAAAATTAGTTTAATATAATACCTCAAAATATTATATTAACTCTACATTTATATCAATATTTTTCTAATCAACTTTAGGGACTTTCTTTTCCAGCCCTACTTTGATAAGAGGTGTTCCAAGCATTAATATCAGCTGTAGGAGAACTCTTGCCTAAGATGAGTTAAAGCCATGCAATCAATCCCCTGCACAATTAATTAATTTATAGTCAGATTTTCTCAGATACTTTTATTATTCTACAGTAGTGAAGTTGATGTATATTGGCTTTTATCTTATACCTGTCAATATCGTGAACCCCTTTATTAATGCAATGACAGCATTGCATTTCTATAAGAAATCAACCTGTTAATGACATTTATCTCTTTAAATCTTGTCAATATTTACATTTTCTACTTTAACTAATAACTTTAGCTCTATTTACCTTACAGATATTGGTCTGTAACTTTATTATACTTCTTAATAATATTGGAATTTGGATAGGATAATGCTAATCTTTGGATGAACTATGAATTAGACCTTCCATCATTTTTTCATCTGGGTGGAATTGATATTATTTCTTCCTTAAATGTTGGAGGGACTTTATTAGTGAGCTCATTCATGTCAGTGCTTTGCTTTAGAGAAAGGTTTTGGTGTCTTGTTTCATTTTGAGTTTTTACTTTTTATACCTGACTTTTCTATATCAAGTACATGACCTAAAATTTACTTAATTGATCAATTAAAATATTTTTAGTAAATTAACATAATTATTCATCTTTCACCATAATCCAATGGTAGGGTAGATTAAACTACACTGAAATATTTTTAACGCCCATTTTCACTCCTATCCCCCATATGTCAAACACAACTATCAGTATCCACAGATAAAAGCAAAAGAAAGCAATAGTCTTATCTCCAATTTGTTTAATGTAATAAACTGGTTTAATAGGTTTTGTTGGTTGGTTGGTTTTGTTTTGTTTCAAGACAAGGTCTTTATGTAGCCTTGGCTGTCCTGGACTCATTTTGTATATCGGGCTGACCTTGGACTCACAGAGATCCACCTGCCTCTGCCTCCCCAAGTGCTGGGATTGCAGGTGTGTGCCACCATGCCTGGTTGGTTTAATACTTTTCCACAGTATGGATTTACACTATCTATTTACTGCCAGCTTTATTTAGGAAAGTGTTATGCACAGACGAAATATCTTTGGAATATATGGAGCTATTCATGTTAAGTCGTGTCCTCCTGAGAATATATATTATGGATAATCAGAGACTCCGGAGAGTATCTCTGAAGGTGTTTTGTGCAAAGAGAAACTTAAGGCCAATATTTAGGAACATTTGTAATTGAATAGATGTTTAAGTAACAATTATATAAATTGTACTCTGGAAAGTATTATTAGTTTATAATGACATCAACCGACACTTTCATTCCAGGGAATAGAGTCAGCCCAGAAGTCCATCAAAAAATAAATAGATAATTTAAAAGTGTGGTTTATGTAAGCAATGAAATATTTTTTACCTGTAAAGAAAAATGAAATTATACTATTCACTGGTAAATGAATGGTGATAGAAATAATCTATTTTGATGATAGTTTTGTATTTGTAACTAGGTGTATTTATAATGGCATACCTATAGGAGACAGGAAACTAGTAAATGAACATGAGGGGGAATTTTAAAGGAAGGGTGATAGAATGCATGAGTTATGAAGAGGGAAAGGGAATAATGGAACAGGGAGCGTTAAATGGGGTGGGGAGGGTAGAGTAGAGAAGAGAATATGGGAAGATATAATTAATGCTAAAGACCTTGGGAAAATCCATTCAGAAACCCACTAATATAGACGTTTCATATGATATACATCTGTGTATATAAATGAAATTTAAATTGAGTTACTCTATATAGGGCAGACAGTGCCTCTCCTCTATGCCAGAGGCTTTCACACAAAAAGCCAACACCAGGTGGGTTTTCATTCTGAATTGGTGGATAGTGGGGTCCTGCATATCTCTTCAAACATGGAAGATTTTTGATTCTGGCTAATTCTAGAACTTGATGTTAAAACACTATTCCTGAATATTATAAATCCTTTAGCAATAGAATGCAGACGAATGAAGCTGATGCTGACCTGGGAGCGCACCCCTACTGACAAATCTTCATGGCTTTGGAGAGTCCGTGAATAATACCCAGGGAGAAAAGTGACAGTATGACCATTTAGCTGCAAACACCATGAGTAACATTAATGGCTGGCAAGGTATGCCTACTGGTTAATATGGGCAGGGCTATCAAGGGGGTAAACAACAATGAAACTCACGTCTGGTACCTTTAGTTGAACCAAATACCCATGAGAGTATCTCAAACTGTAATTGTCCTAAATGGAGAATATAATAGACTTCCCCCTCATTCTTAACTTTATATCTACAGATAAGTGAACCTCTCAACCCTCATCAGAGAAGTTTCTCTTGGAAGTAAATGGTGATTTCTATTTTAAAAAATAGTCATAATTGCTCAATATGCAAAGACTAAGAGACTAGATCATTCAACTGTAAATTGGACATCTATATAACACCCTTTTCTCCAGCCCCCCAAAGGACCGGGGATCATCTTAGAAGAGGGTACACAAAGAGAGAAGACAACCAGGGGTTGATGCCTACAACAAAACCCTATGTTCTTCATGAAGGCTGAGACTGCTTAAGACCTGTACACAGTCTGGCATTCTGAAATCCCAGAATGAACTGAGAAAGGCCTCCTGAAGTCTCACCCCTACCGAGGAGCTACTGACAGCTGATGGTTGCTACATGATGGAATCAGTTTTCTTTCAGGCATGTGGGAGTTGAGAGACTATTTTTATTCCAGCAGATAGTATCATAGCCATCCATAAACAAGCAGCATTAAAGGGACTCAGTGAATTAAAACAAACAAATAAAAAAGAACACATAAATTCAGGAGGGAAAAAATGAAGGTGATAGGTGTTAAATTAAAGAGAAAAGAATGGGGTTGAATTATATGCATATTTGAAATTATCAAAAAATTAAAGAATCATATAAACCATTATACACCAGATATAAAATAAAAATTATATTATTATTTTTACCTCCCCTATCAATGTACTTGGAAAGCGGCAGGGAGAAGATGAGGGAGGGTGGGATTGAAAGGAAATGAAGGAGGAAGCTATGGATGGGATACAAAGTAAATAACCTGTGATTGACATAAGAAAATTAAAAAATAAATAAAATTAACTCAAACTTTGACTAAAAATATATTTTATATATTCTTATTATATATTATATATTCATATATATGTATATATACATGTATATATACATATACATATACATATATATATATGAATGCCCACGGCAGTTCAGTATCCAAGTGGGTACCCTAGTAAGGGGAACAGGGACTGTTTCTGAAATGAACTCAATGACTGGATCTTTGATCTCTCCCCCCACCCCCCTGACCACAAAGGACATTGCAGCCAGTCCTGAAAAGACCTGATAAGCTAGGGTCAGATGGAAGGGGAGGAGCACCTCCTTTATCAGTGGACTTAGAGAGGGGCATGGGAGAAGATGAGGGAGGGAGGGTGGGATTTGGAGGGAATGAGGGAGGGGGCCACAGCTGGGATACAAAGTTAATAAACTGTAACTAATATAAAAAATTATTTAAAAAAGCATCAATAACTTTTTACACTTTAATTGATCTAAATGAAACCAATGAGACTGAGGGTATAGTTTCATAACTATGTATAAGTGAAATTGTACAAAAGAAACTATGTGTGATCCATAATCATAAGCTTAAGGATCAGTTTCTAATCATCATGTAGCTTCATATGAACCAGTATATTTATCCTTTCCAAAGTGTACACACATTCATGTGCTGCACAGTGTTAAAAATTATGTGTGTGTGTATGTATATGGTTCAAGTCTGGAAGAAATTATTAGGATGATAAAGGTATCTCCCTTTTGAGCAACATAGCCCACTGTTTCAAAAGCCAACATGTCCCACAAGGCACTGTTGCTGCCTTCCAGGGCACATCAGCAGCATTGCACTTTTTATGCTTATTATTTCCCTTCATGCTGGCTACTAGATAGATATCTTGCAGCTAACCATAGTTACATTATATTAGAATGAAACTCTATGAAGACACAAAATCCTCTTATGCAGTCCAATTTAGAATCCATTTCACAAACTCTGTTGTGCCCTATCTAGAAGCTGGAATGAGCCAGGAATTGTAAATTTCTGTATATATGTATGCTATACTGGAATTTAGTTATTAATTTTGTAATGATGATAATTCCCTCTTTAGAGACAGATTGCTCTTATGTTCTATTGTCTGAAGTAAAATACAATTTTTTCTATCCTAGATTTCTAGGCTTACATTTAGACCTATTCATTTTATAATGAAAATAAACTCATAATGACAGTGAATTCAAAGCTCAAAAGAACATGATATCTGACTTACAGTTACAGCTAGGCGGTGCTTAATATTAATCAGTGAATGCAACTAAGAAATGCAGTAAAATGTATTTCAGGTACAAATCCTAGTGGTTTTCATGATTTTTCAAAGGATCACATAATTATTTCAGTAAAGTTTCAGAATGTTATTCAAATACAGAATTGTCAATATCGACTAGTTTTTTGTTAATTAAGTTAAGAGTGTAAAGACTTACCACTCACATTGCACACACTAACATCACTAAAATGAAAGAGGACTAAGGGGGTGTCAGGTTTCCTACAGTTAAGCCTACTGTAAAAATTAAGATGTTATATGAGACTTAAGTTCAGTGTTACAGATTAAGCTACTGAGCCAAGTCCACAAGCTAAATGCTTTAAAGCTGTTCATGGATATAGAGTAACTTGTCTGACTTTAATGGGACCAATCATAGTTGCTACCTGTGCCCTATTAAGTGTACACAAATATTATATACAAGTATTTTCATTTAAACACACACATATATATACACACAAAGAAGGAGACACACACACACACACACACAATGGCTTGGGTAGAATTAAAGTTTCCCAAAGACTGTTAGTAATTTCTGAACAGATGCACTGCCAAAGCAATCTGCTCATGATGAACAGGGCATATTTGGTTACACTGGCCACTACCATGGATGAAAGTCACCAGAAGCAAAAATGCACAAGCTACACAGTAGCCCATTCATGCCCACTGACAAGTCATCCTTCTTTGCAAAGGATGCAGAGAAGCAAAACCAGATTTTTTTGTCCTGCCAGATGAGAAGGACATATAAACAACTAACACCCATTTTAAAATGAATTAAGGTCTACTAACTGTAAAATACCTAGCAAGGCTTTTAGTCTGAAAAAAAAAAAAACAGTTTAAAGGAAGAAAGAAAAAAAAAGATTTTAAAAGCATAGAAAAACACAATACAAACAAAAACCATAAAGCCACAAAGGTGAATAGATTGTGGGAGAGGCAAGCCTGAGACCTAAGAGTTAACATGTCTGAGCTGTTCTGCTTTCAATTACTTATCAAATATCTCTTACACATCTGATACATATTGTTCTATGCTTAAAGAAATTTTAAATTTCATAATGCTGAAGTAACCCCTAATCCATAAAAGGATGTGGCTTGGTGATATATTGTCTCATCAAAATCAGGAAGAAGTTAGTTTGAGGGCTGTAAAACAAGGGAAATGTTCATATAAAGTCAGAAAATTGATTTTTTTTCAATCTAACATGCTACCTTGTGGATAAAAACCAACTGGATTGGAGAATCAGTAACTGACAAGCCTGTCTGCCTATAACGACTGCTTCTCTGTGTACTGCAGGAGAACATTTCCACCTAGAGTCCTTTCCCAGAATATCTGGAGACCAAATGAAATCAAGCGTAATGACTACCAGAGCCAGATAATAATCAGTTTTTAATTGAAGCATCAAGCCAATTAATTTGTGACAACTTCCTATCAGTTCTTACTCGGAACATGAAGTTTCATAGGACCCAGGCCATTTTCAGCTCCAGAGCATCCAGGAAGACCTATTTAGACTTTCCTAAAAATCATCTTTACTAGGGAGAAGATATTTTAAAGAGGGTGCCTCAAGACTTATTTGAGATTGCAAAGCCGCATCACTTGTTTGAGTCAGTAAAATTTTATGAATCATAAGACATTTTAAACCTCAAGCACAGTTTTTATAATGAAAAAAAAATCTTTTGCTGTTAAATGTGTTTCACCGAGACAACTAAGCCCAAAATTTTAATTTACTTTGGTTAACAATATAAATACATGCTTTGTGGCTGTAGATGCAGATAACTATATAGACTGGTAACTATCATTTTTTCATGTCATAAAATCTCTAAGGAGAATGTATTTTAAGAACTAACCATTTTTCTGGGGACCTTGGTAAGATATTTATCCTTGCCTCGCCTGAGAAACTTCATATAAATGTTTGCCAGATGATAGTGTGTAATATTCCGTATTATAAAACATCAATACATTTTCTAGCCTCCACTGATGTTAAATTTCAACTGTTATATAAAAATTAACTTCCATAGTTAGATTAATCAACACGTAAATAATGGTTGCTTTTCACAAGAAGGATAAGCAAACCACTTCATCATCACTAGGCAGCTGCTCCACTTGAGAACTTTAAGGTGAAAACACCTGGCTCTCTTCCAACACATATATTCTGGCTTTCATCAAGAGCTGCTTCAGTTTTGTCTGCCTCACACTCCTGCTGTACTGAAAGTAATATTCACTAATAAAGGCACCCTGAGAAAATCTTCATTTTAAAAAAATGTTAACCATTGGTTCTCAATTTAGAAAATTGTTTTTCTCATTTTTATCCAGTGGCCCAATATCTCGTAACGGCTGGATTCTGGCTTTTATTCATTAATCCTAGAACATACAATGATTCTCCCCTCCCTCCCATTCTTTGAGTATTATTTCACAAGAGGGTTAATATCTCAAGAGGTGTAACAACCGCCCTTAGTGCTCTCTAAAATTGCATTAGAGTAGAAAATGACCACACGTGATGAGCACAAACTCCAGACAGCTGACTGGAAAACGCATTTCCAGTCCTCTGACAGAGATAGGGTAATCTCACCAAGTATGCACACTCTCTTGAATATTTATTTACTTTTTTGTGTGGCTTATGCCCAACAATCAAACCTATCTAGTATCCACCATGGCCAAATCACTACCTAAAAGAGAGGTTTGTTAGTGCTTTGAGCATCCTGGAAAAATGTCAGAGGCACTGTGAAACGTTGAGGATCCTGCTTCATCAAATAACCTGAACTCAAGGCCATTTTCCAACAGCCCCTGCCCCCACTTCCTCCAGAGTCTTAACTTCACCCTTCTTCCTCCCCGTGATGTTCTGGCCTCGGCTCCCTGCTCCTCTCCCCCACCCCCCACCCCCAAGTCATTCAGCAGCTTTGCTCTGTTCTCAGAGTCAGTCCCTTGGGCCAGGAGCTCAGTAAAATGCTGAATGGGGCGACTTCACTAGCAGGTGAGGAGAAAAGGAGAGGAACAGAGAGGGTGTGGTACTCTCTTTTCTTCACCACACCCCATCCCTTGAATCTTGCACTCTGGTCCACTGCAGCTCAGAGGGGACAGAGCAGATCGCCTAGCTGAGCTCCTAGCAATTAGTGACAGTCAGCCACTTGACACTCTCTGCCAACAAAACACCATTAAGAAGAAAATATGTTATTATTTTTAATAAGCTTGCATTTAAAAGAAGCAAATGTCCAGAGTAGGAGGAGAAACAGGGATTAGTTCGACTGAACAGTCCTCAGAATGCCACAGAGGAGGAGGAAAAGCACCACAGACCGGGACCTCACAGACTACCTCCCACCCTTCCTGGGCTGCCATCTGAGTATGAGCCTGAGAATTTCCCAAACTACCGGCTGGGTTGGAAGTGGAGAGAGAGGCTTTACCTCCTGGGGCTGCCCTCAGGGCGCATCCCTGAAGTGGCTCTGACTCCCGGCACCGATTTCCAGAGCACAGCCTGCGTTCCGACTCGAGTCCGGGAGACGGGGCAACCAGCTGGGAGGTGCGCGGGGCCTCGGGCTCCGGATCCCCGCCCCGGCTGCGCTGGACCCCCTCTGCGCGCCGCCTCGGCCGGCCACCCGGCGGGCACGCTCGCTCACGGAACTGCCCCTCCGCCGCCTGGCGCCCCCACACCCACCCGCTCCGCCGCGCCCGCTGGGAGCCTCTAGTGGAGGCTAAGCGAACGGCAGCCGACCCGCGGCGCCGGGGCTCCGATGCCGGCTGCGGGGAGCGGACCTGGCGGGCGGAGGCTCCCACTTCCCGAGCCCTGCGTCTAGCCAGCCTGCTCCAGCCTTACCCACCACCCAGCCTACTGCCCCCACCGGGGCCCATATCTTCCTATAACAAAGATGGGATGGGTGTGTGGAGCTAAAGGAAAGGAAAAAAAAAAAAAACAACCCTCTCCAGAATAGAAAATAAAAACAAAACCAGAGCCAAGCCCAGATGTAAATCAGCCTGGACAGAAGACCCAGTTCCAGGTGCAATTCCCAATAGGTATCCTGAAGTGTTGGGAAAGGACACTCCCTTTTTGCCGCCCGGTCCTCAACCATCTGCACCTGCTGGTCTTCCACTCGCCAGCCCGGAGCCATTCGCGCGGGTTGTGCAGCTGCGTGGCAACAGCCGGGCGGGGGGGGGGTGTCCGCCTAACTTACCTTAACCCCCACCGTGTCCCCAGCATCTATTTCAAGTTGTTCCCTCTCTCTCCAGAGATTCAAGCAGCGGGCTTGCGGTCTCTTACCTTGACATGCTGTTCATGCCCCTTCCCTTCGCGTCCTTAAAATCCAAAGCAAGGAGGCTGAAGCGCGCAGGAGTCCGGGGGGGTTCTTTCAGGCGTCCCCTTGCCTTAGCTCGGTCGGCTTTTCCTCTCAAAGGGGCCAGGGAGGGAGCGTCAGTTTTACAGCCTCAGCCACCCAGGCGTCTCCAAACCCTCAAGCCTGAGGCGACGGAGACAGGGACAACCTTGGCGGTTGTGGAAACCTCCCCTGTCCCTTACTCGGGCAACTTGGCTGCGGTTCCAGTTTTTTTTTCTCCGTGACCCCACAAATGCGTTGGGTAGCGAAGCTGTGTCCGCGGTCAGGAGCCGGGGCTGCTCTCTGATTCTCGCCACCGCACCCCTCCCCCTGCTCCCGCCAAGTGGGCAGACAACCAGCGCTCCGGCGGGTTCGACGCTGAGCAGGTGCTGGCCGCAGAGCCTCTCCGAGGGTCGCCCTCCACCGCGGCGTCCCGGCTCCAGCCGCTGCGCCTAGGTGTCTGCGCCGAGGAAACTTTGAGTAGAGGCCGCAGAGGCTGAGGGACGGGTGGCGGGAGGCCCGGCCAGGTGGCTGAAGAGCTGAGAAGGAGGGTCGCCGGGCGGGCGGTGGGCTGCCGTGTCCCGGCGGCCACACTCGGAACGCGGACTGCGCGCACACACGCCCGGCTCACACGCACCGCTCACACGCTCACCCCCGCGCGCGCGCACCGACACGCACGCCCAGCCTCGCGATCGCGGCCCCAGGCCACAGGCAAGGCCAGGAGAGAGCCCTCGCTAGGGGTTCCCAGAATGGGAAGGACAGCGACATCGTCCCTCCTCTCCAGTAAATGGAGCCCTCAAGTCTGTTTTGCTACCTCCGGTGTCCCCGCCCTGTCTGGAGTCTGCACTTCTAGCTCTTCCTTGTGGTCAGCTCTTCTCCAGGTACTCAGAACCCAGAGATAGCAGGACTTGAGACCCATCACCACCCTACAGGGTCAGCGGCGCCCCTTCTTCAGTGGAGAGTTGAAGTTCCTGCAGCACCTTACTAAGGAGCTAGGGGCTCCGTGGCATCCTTTGAATGGAAGAAACTGGACATGATTTCCTGAACAGAATCGCCTTGGGATAGTCCCTCTTGCCCATTCCCTGCTGTAACTTTGTCTCAAAGAGCTCCCCAAGTTCACTTAGATGGTTTTGCAAAAGAAAGCTGCTTAGGGCCTTGTGTTTGACAGCTTTTGGATCAGAACACATTTCGGGTTCTGTGCTTTTATAGAAAACTGGATGGTAGCGAGTGAAAGACTCAGCTAGAGAAAGAAGAGGAACTAGAAGCTTGCAGATCTCGCCCATTTAGTTTCCTTTTTCTTTCTTTCTTCCTTCCTTCCTTCCTTCCTTCCTTCCTTCCTTCCTTCCTTCCTTCCTTTCTTTCTTTCTTTCTTTCTTTCTTTCTTTCTTTCTTTCTTTCTTTCTTTCTTTCTTTCTTTCTTTCTTTCTTTCTTTTTCTGTTCAGTAGAAGTTGTGGTCAGTAGGGTCTCCCGTAGTTCCTGTGACATCTTACTCTGACCTTAAGACAGGGATCCCACTGGGTATTGCACTACTGGGCCCATAAACAAAGTATCCTTACTCAGTGATGAAGTCAGAGACCTGCCACAGCCCGGCGCAGAGCACATTCTTTGCAAGTTTGTCTTGCCTCGACTGGAGAGCAGGAAACCTTTGCTAACGGAAAACGGAAAGTAAAGTTTGGCCAGGACGGTTTCTTGTTTTATTTTAAACCCCGATTTTTCTTTATACGCTGGGCTTAAGTTCAGCAAAGCTTTACTGCGATTATTCCGCTTCCCAAGTATTGGAAAGGCTGGATGGCTGCCGGTTCCTCGTCCAAGCTCTTCGCGAAATCTCTGTGGATCGAGACAGAAAACGACAAATGATGCTGCGTAGAGATGGCGCTAGGACCCTTTGCAGGAGGGACGCGCGCTACTCCCCCGCCTTCTCCTCAAGAGCATCTTCTTTCAAGATCCAGGGTGTATTGAGTGTTCACCAGTTGAGTTGGAAGCTGGCTGACTGATCGTGAGAAAATACAGTATTTGGGAGCTGGGGGTGGGTGGGGATTGTAGGTTGCTATAGTGGAAGGAAAGAGGATTTTGAGCAAAAGAAGAAACTTAAGTTGGTAGGAGCTGAAGCAACGCTGTTCTATTCTTTGTCTGAGTGGCAAAGCATGCCAAGGTAAGCTTTAAGCAGCAGCTATGCAGAATGCAGGACTGAACATCAGTCTGAAAGCATGGGTGCAACCTGAGTTTCTTGAGTGAGTCAGCTTTAGATCCTCTGTGAGAGAAACGGGCAGAATCACTTCCCGAGATTCTTGTTGGGTTTGGGGATGATGGATCCACTGAAACTACCTCTTGGAGTGAGCTACCGCAAGCTATATGCTCTGCAGCTCAAGGAATAGCCCTGCGTTTTTTAGTTCAGTGCAGACTTTCCTTCCTGTGCAGTAGAGGGGAGAGCTAGAGGCTAGCCTGGGAAGCCTAGGTGAAGGAGGAGTGAATGCGGAGAAAGGCTAAGCAATAAACAATTAAGAACGCAATTTATTTGGGTTTGATATGCT
Organism: Pachyuromys duprasi; assembly: GCA_028658305.1. Classification (NCBI taxonomy): domain Eukaryota; kingdom Metazoa; phylum Chordata; class Mammalia; order Rodentia; family Muridae; genus Pachyuromys; species Pachyuromys duprasi. Next base: position 3,538,271 of record CM053767.1, read on the forward strand.
AAGATCTGTTTTGGATATGGTCATTTCTGCAGCGGTTCAAGTATGAATATTAAGCTGGTTTTGAACTTGGTGCTATCTAAGCATTGTCTCCCGGTCATAAGGTTTGGTGCTTTTCTGAGTTGTAGTTGTTCTCTTTCTTTAATAAGCGACTGCTGTGGATACTGAAGCTGGGCTAAGGATTATAATGAACAATTTTCAACAGATGCAATACTTTCATTGGATAGGCATTTCAATTAACAAAATCGGGTGTGTATTGCAAAGATCAAATGAACCTTTCGGTCAAATAAAATACCGGTAGTTAAGCAGATTCGTCTCAGCAAGGTTCTGGACCAGGGTGTTTTTCCTGGCTGCTGTTGAAATGCAAATGGATACCAATGCCTCTTTAAAAAAAAATAAAGTGAGTCATTTACATATACACTAAGTGGATTGTTCCAAAGGTGCCTTATAGTGGCTGAGATTTCAAGGAAAGGATTCTGGAGTTTGAGATTCCAGGATGTGTGAGAACTGATAATCAAAACCACAGTATTCTGACAAACGTTTCAGCACCTGCAAGCAACTTGAAAAACTACGTCTTTACTGCCTGCCTTCAGTAAACAGTCACCCCTCCTGGGAAAATAAAACTTCTGCAATATCCTGGGATGTTGAAAAAAATAAGCACACCTGTTGTTCTTTATGCACAATGAAAGAAAATAAAAGCTAAACCTTTTTGCTTCTCTGTCGATTTTCTCATTTCAATTCAGTGAGAGAAAGAACAAACAAGAAAAGCCAACCTCTGGTTTAGGAGACTTACACCATTCCCTATATACTATGTTAAACATCTAAACATCTATCTACAGAATTGAGAAAAAGAGTTGAAACTCAAAAGCATGGTCAGATTTGACAGGATTCAACTTCAGATTATAACTACTGCAGCCTTCCAGGGTGTTTCTTCACAGTCTTTGAAAAGTGAAAGTGGTCTTCTGCATAGATGGTATCTTTCTTTTTACAGAGCCTAACTTGTCATTTGTTTTCTTCAAGATTATTGTAATTTCGTAAGTGTTTATTCCCCCAGGAGCAACATGTTTATCCTATTAATTTATAGCTTTGTTATAGATTAAAGTACTAACATAACTTTCCTACACCATGGTGTAAAGGAAAGCAAGAATGGTGACCTGTGTTCTTGATGCCTAGTAAGTAAGCCCATAGAGAATAACTTGATGCATAGCTTGGTAATGTAGTGACAAGTGACAGCTTTACCATGTGATTTGTGTGCATTAATTCAGTGAAGCTCTCTGTTCTCAGAGGACAGGAAAATTGATGCTTATGCAAATTTGCCAAAGGTAACAAAGCTATTTTGTCATAAATAAGTAAACATGAAACCTATATTTATCTCATTATGAAACATGCATTTTTAAGTACTTTGCTCAGTTCAATCATTCAAGAATAAATATGTTTAGTTATTTGGGGTTAAAGGGAGTGTACATAGTTAATGTAGAATAAAATAATATTATAATTTATAAAAAGCTTCACTTTAGGCAATCTGCTTGAAATCTACTTGTGTACAGGAATATTGAAACAGCTAACTTTTTCCTATTCTTATGTCTTTCATGGCATCATTCCCTTCAAATTAATAACCACAGAGTTGTAAATTTAAGACATTAGGGCTCAAGCCACAGGGGATTTAAAGTTATAGGTAAACTTTTCATTGTTTACTTTCATTTTGTTATACATATGTGAAAATGTAGATAATTCTAGTACACATTTTCAGTTAGGTAAATAAGTTACAGAAATGTCGCTGTAATAATGGCTCAGTGGTTAACTCCAGCCCCATGGGATTTACTGTCCTCTTCTGGCATCCAGTGGGTACCTGCATTCACATGCCCACTTACACATACCTTAAAATTAACAAAAATGTTTATCCTCTTTGGGACTATAGATTTTAGTATATTTATCCTGTATTATATGGCTAATATCCACTTATAAGTGAATATATACTGTGTGTGTCTTTCTCACTGGGTTACCTCGCTCAGGATGATCTTTTCTAGTTTCTACTCTTTGCCTGCAAATTTCATGATTTCCTTGTTTTTAATTGTTAAGTAGTATTCCACTGTGTAAATGTACCACATTTTCTGTATCCATTCCTCCATTGAGGGACATCTAGATTGTTTCCAGATTCTATGATAATAGTTGAGCAAATGTTCTTATTGAATGGTGGGGCATCTTTTGGGTATATGCTGGAGAGGATTTGGAGAAAGGGGAACCCTCCTCCATTGTTGGTGGGAATGTAAATGTGTACAACCATTTTGGAAATAAATTTGGTGATTTCTTAGAAAATTAGGAATAGTGCTACTTCAGTTTCCAGCTATGCCACTCCTAGGCATAAATCCAAAATATGCTAAACTATACAACAAAATTTTAAGAAAATGGGTTTGATTCTTTTAAAATTTACAACTAACTCCTTACTTTCATTTGGTAAGTGAAAAACAGTTGCAGAAATATCAAGTGATTTTTGTCAAGGAAATAATGCTACTTAAATAGGGTTTGAACCTTCACTATCTCAATCTGGAGCCCAAAGTTTAAAATGCCAGAAGGATCTATGTTAGCTGGAAGACTTGTAGAACACAAATTTGGCTTCACTGCTCATGACAGGCTCCGCAAATACAGACAGCACATAGCTCCTGATTGGAGAAAAACATGTAGTGAGAGACATATATATTAAGTGTCAAAAATAATAAGTCCCCCCTTTGAGCTTCCCATTGTGTTAATTGCAGGATATAGATCTTTTCATTTGATATCACAAGAACCTCCTAAACTAGTCAGTATTAATATCATTCCAATTTTCAAGACTGATAGAATCGTTTCCTAAAAATCCCATTGTTTTCCACAGAAACACTTTGAACACAACACCCATTGCTTTTCTCCCTATTGCTAAACTAACTTAAACTTTTACCTCAAGCCACAATGTTGTGTTTATAACTTTGTCACTTGCTGAAAATTCAGTTTCCATTCTACAGTTTCAATTCAGAGGACATTCTGCAACAAAGTAAATGCAAACCAATCAGAAAGTTGGAATAAATTTCTTCCTGTACAGCTGGAACATTTGCTGAAAAACCTCCTAGGTGCCAGCAACTTGCTGCTTGCTATCCTCCTAAAGTGCCCTGGGGACTGTTTTTGACATTTTATTTCCACAATGAAGGAAATCAAAGAAGGTAATATGGTCAGGAAAAAAAATAGGAATGTTCCTTTCCTTTCATGATGACTTCAGTTTGATTTTTTGTTGTTGTTCTTAAGTCATGTTTATGTTTGTCAACTGTCAGTCAGCCAATAGATGCTTAAGTCATCATATAAAATTTCAAAATGCCATTCTATATCACACATTCGTGAAACCAATAGAGGGCCTTTGCTTAACCCTTGTAGAGCAACAATAATCACAAAGTAAGAGGCCATGAATTTGAGAGTGATTATGAGGGTGAGCTCAGGAGAGGTCAAAGGTTAAAGATATGCAAGGAGTTGAAGGGAGAAAAGGGAGAAGTGATATAATCGTATTTTAACTGAGAAAAAAATCAAACATTTTCTTAAGTCTTAATCTGTTTGTTCACCAGAGTTCTCATGTTAGGCTGCCACTGATCAGCTGATATATGAGACAAGAAGTTTTAAACTTATTCTATATATTACTCAGTGTTCCTATGCATTGGTTGGCCTAAATAATACAGAATTAAGTCTCTTTAGTTTGAATTCTGGCCCAAAATCTTTTAGATTTTCAAACTCCAGGAATAATAATCAAGAATGACAAAGAAATAAATATAAGACCCCTCAGTAAGTGTTGGATGTGTCATTTAAAGGCCCAGTTATGGAAGTCTGGGGCACCAACCTGTGCTTCTGTTGTGAAGGGGTTATGTCCTTTAGATGTGTGTTTGAGAATTTATTATTGAGTAATGAAAGAGAAAATGAGTTAAAATAAAATAAGTCAACTTTTCTGAGATATTGAAAGAAATATTTATACACAGAAAGTAACAGTTTAAACAAGACAGTGGAAGGATACATAACTGAATTCATTTTTAAACTAACTTTTAATGAAATGGCAAAAGAAATGAATTTAGGAATATTATAGGATTGTAATTTTCTTGATTATATTGGGGATGCAAACATTCCATCTATGTGTCACATGTGGGAAAGAATTTAGTTTCCTTGTGAGAAAGTCATGGTTTACATGACATTATACTTTATCTCCCAAGAAGTCTGGGTTGTATAGCTTAGAGCTACACCATGTGTGGCCATCATTCCCTGTGGTTGTTTTATGATTCAAGAAGCACAAGGACAGGCCCTACACAAGATTATGTTGTCCAAACTCCTTGAAGGGATGGTAGATGATGCCTGGACTCCTTCTCTTACTGAGTGCTATTGACAGTAGATAGTTGCTGGGAAAGGGAGAATGATTTCTCAATGAGGACGTAGTCACTGGTAGAGGAATCCCATCCCTGCCCATCTATGACAATGGCTTCAATAATTGGTATTCGTAGATTAAGAAAATTTACTCAGGAAGGAGCATGTTGAAGGTATATAGGGGATATTTTTTTAGTGGGGGGAGTACATATTATCATAATTCATGGTATACATAAGTAACATTTTCAAAAATAAAATTTTAAAAACAAAAAAGATGTGTGCAGAAATTTTAATCAACAAGTAGAGTACCATGCAAAGGAGACTTCAACAATGCCCCACTCAACACTTCTGCCAACCCAACGTTAGTCATTTGGTCACTAGAACTAAGCGGCAGAATGGAGAAACTGTTCTTTTAGTCATATGGCAACCTTCCCAGATTATAATTAGAGATTCCTTTCTGTTAGCTAAGGGAAACATAAATGTGAAGCTAGGAGCTGTCCATTCTAGGGATGTGGTTATTTTTGACTTAACTTAATTCTCTAAATTGTCTCAATCATACTTTTTTCTTTAAAGTTTTATATGAATTTATATTTTGTGTTTATTTTCTTACATTACAAACTATTTTCTTTTCACTAAACTTTTATCTTGCTTAAATACTGTCAAATACTAACATGTGAATATTTATGTATTGTGTTCCTTTAGTTTTCTGCATGCATAAATACAAAAGCACAGATTTTCCAAATATTTTACAGATAAAGTAGTTTATATTAATAATGTGCCTGTCATGTAAATTATGAAATTGTCATATAACAAAGCCATATGTTATATATGATGATAGCTTAAAATACCCCAAAGTAAAATTTCATCACTTTGAAATTTATAGCTTTCATTTTTTTACATCTGTCTGCTGCTACCTCCTGAAATGCTGGGATTAAAGGCATCCTTAAAACTTTCAAGTATTTTAATCAGCAAAAAGTTATATACGTTTCTGCTCATGTTCTTATACTCACTGAATTATGTCCCTTAATAGAATAAAATTCTGTAAACAAGGTTGCAAATTGTTGATACAAAGTCAATAAGATAGAATCATACATCAGTGAAATTTTTCATGGTAAATTCAAATGTTATGTAACATGTCTCAGCCCTCTGCCAAATAACTTTGGGTTTTCTAGAGCTTTGTAAGCATCAAGAAGACAAAGAATAGTCTCTATTCCAAGAAGTGCACTGATAGTCATGCAAATGTGCATCTTCCTGAATAAGGACCCTCTCAGAAGTGCTCTTAGTGTAGAGATAAACCAGTATAGTACTAGACTCAGTGGCAGACTGTCGACAAAGTTCAAGGATGTAATGTCTTGCTTTTCCAAATTACTTTTTGAAAGAAAAAGGTGCTGGTTTATATTTTATACTTATTGCTCTGGCTGTACATATTTTAGTTAATTGTTGGTTAGCTAATATCTTTAAATGAGTGATGAATGGTTTTGTTTGTAAAAATAATAGCTACAGGGAAGGGAATACTGAACTCCTTAGCTCTCTGCTCATGTTAACACTGTCATAGATAGAGATAGGTGTTTTTCTTTTGTACTTCATTAAAGTTAAATTGTTAAATCACTACAAGATCCATAAGATCTTAAACTATAGGTGAACTATTTACCAAAGAGAGTGTGATTTCCTCTTTTTTCTTTCATTAAAATAGTAATAATAAAGGAACCTTTAACAGAACTTAGATTGTTGCCACTAAGAATTAGTTATGAAGTAGGATAAAGTGTGCACATATGGTAGGCTATGTAAAATTAAAAATAGGAATATTTATCAAATGTCAATTAGCTATAATTATATTTAAATTTTAATTGAATGTATTTAAGGTATACAACAAGATATTTTGCTAGACACAGAAATGATTTCTACACCAAAACAAATGCCCATAACCGTACCTTCAAATAGTTAATTTATATTTTGTGGCAAGAATAACCAGAATCAACTATCACTATAAATTTTTCATTCCTACCAGAGCAGTTGTCATGTGTGAGGAGTGAGAAGCTAGCTTTCCAGAGGTACAAAGTATCACTGGGGTGCAGCTCAGTAGCCCAGTGATGGCACAGAATAGGTCACAAAGTGCTTTAGAGCCCAGCCATACAAAAAGTCCGTAAGTGTGCAAAATGGTAACTCTATTGAATGAATAGATATCTAATGTATATGACATTATAAACCCCACTTAATATAACTTCAATTGCATTCAATGTGATTCTTAAAAGATTACAGTGGAATGGCAAAATGGATCAGAGGGTAAAGGCACTCATCTTAGACTGTACTCTGCTTCTCTGACAGGAGAGTAAATCAAATGGAAAAGTCATATAAATTTGTACATGATATTATCTTTATTTATTTTCACTACTGTAGAGTTGCACATAGGTAAGACCACAGTTTTTCCAGTGTTATTAATGGTGTTTGTTAGTAACATTTACTAATGATTATGTAATTCAATATTGTTTTATGCATAGACTATTTTTAGTATCTATTAGCTAAGTTTTTTCCTAAGGATGCAATAGTCAGTCATAAATATGTTAACCATAACAAAATTAGAAACTAGAAAATAATTTACAACTAAACACTTATATTTCTAGTTTACATCGAGCATATCTTTTTTCTTCAACAATATTTGACTACTATACTCATTATTCATTTGTTTTTTAAGTATTTTTTATGTTTGCATGTATTTGAAAAAAATTGCTTTATGTATTTGATGAGTTTTAGTTAAAGGATTTGGATTTTTCTATGTATTCTTAAACTTAATGTGTGTATATATTTTTATGTTTCATTTCCTTTGCCCACACAGTGTGAATATGTATCATTTCTCCTGTGATAGGTGTAGTTATACACAAATAGAATTGCTGGGTTAGTTTCAATTCCATTGCAAATGTTTCTAACAGTACACTTGTCTAGAAACAAAACATGAATGCTTCTTGCTTATACATCATCTCCAATATAAAATTATTATTTGACTATTTCTGTGATCAAAAGGATGTAAACAGGATTTTTTGAGGGTGCTTAACTTTTCATTATCTGTGTTCAGTTGATTCTTAGCATCTAAGTATGTTCTTGTTTCCTCCTTTGAGAAATATCTGCACATAGCCCTTGTCTGTTTGTAATAGGCTCTTTTTATTCATGTTAAGATTTGTATAAGTTCTCTACATATTTTTAGAATAGTGTCCTAGCACAATGCCAATATTTCACTTATAAAGATCTCAATAGTTATTTTATATTTAATCTTTTGTTACCCTGAAAAGAGCTTTATAAAGTGATGTAGGTTATAAAAGAAACTGAACACTAAATGGGACAGATTCTACCTCTGCCATTCTTACATGAAACCAAGGCCACATCACATAGTCGGGCTTTGTATGCTTGCTTCATTTACCAGGGAGATAATCAAAGAAAGATTAGTAGCAGAATAACCAAAAATCAATCATTTCCAATTGGCAGTTCCAGCAGCAAACATGCATAATAGGAAAATTTTCATGATTGGCTCTGTAGTTCCAGAATACTGCCATTGTTATACTAACTCATACAATGACTATTTTGACTCTAATGAAACATTCTTAGAAAAGAGATATTTATTCTATAACATAGCAGAATACTGCTACCGCTAATGCTTGTTAAACTAATTATATTCCCCAAAGGACAGCCATCACGTACAACAAAACTGAAAGATAGAATTGGTGCTGTTTAAACACACAAATGTTAGGATAATACACACTTTATTTTAACACTTTCTTTTGGACCGTGTCATTTCTTTGTCTTTTGATAATTAGTTTGATAGTGTTGTAGAATTCTCTTTACTAAAAAGTGGTTGCTCACATTTTATGCAAATGTTGAACCTATATGTAGCTCTATACTGTTTTCCACTCCCCCAAACCCTGTTTCCATTTACATGTTTAATGTTGGCTTGATACTTAACTAGATGTTAAAATAACATAAACTTATGAAGTACGTGTTGTACCCTAGTTTGTAAAAGTAAGAGCTTGAAGGTTCTCGGTATTTTATTTTTCTGTATATCTACAATAACATAATATCTAGCCTCCCTCTTGAAATCTATTCAGTAAAAGTCAGTTACTGCTACTTTTTAAATTTTATTTCACTTTATTTACTTTACATCCCTTTATTCCCTATTCCCTTTCTTCCCTCTCCCTCTCTCTATTTCATCCCAGAAAAGAGGAGCCCCCTTCTCCTCATATCAACCCTCCCATAGATGGCCTCTGTTAAGAACACTGACTGAGGTATCAAAGCAGAGGCTGAGAATAATAGCCAAACTTTGGGCAGATTGCAGGGAATCTTATGGCCTCTGAGGATGAGGATATGCTCAGTTACTGCTTTTTAAAAATTATTAACAAAACAAGATCTCACTATGCATCCACTGGAGGCAATTTTCCTTCCTTTGTATTTCTGGTGATGACATGCCTGCAGCACCACAATGGGTTTTCTTTGTTTTATCTGAAAATAATATGGATATTTACAGGGTAGTTTCCATAAAAATTGTTAGAACATAATAGGTGCTCACTAAATATTTAAATATCTCTCTGGTTTTCAAATTGAAGTGTTGGATTTGGTCTGATGCTAACCCTCAAGTTCTGGTTAAATGTATCTTTGTTGTGGAAACCTGCCCAAATCATTATATCTGATTGGTTGATTAAGCAGCCGATACCTGGGCAGGAAAAAATGGAGTAGGTATGGCTAAGGTTCCAAGGCTTTGGGTTCAAGTGATTCATGGCATAGATGGACAGAAAGAGAGGATGAAGGAGGACACTGCAATGGGTTGGCATGGAGAAGAAACCACACAGGCTTGGAGGAAGGACTCCAATAATGGTGTGGAAAGGCCCAGATAAAGAATAAAAGCAAGTAGCATGGTATTATGGATGAAAAGTAAACCAGATGAGGAGGATTATGACAGATGGTCTTCAGTGGGGGTTGGGAGATGGATGCTGAGGTTATTGAGATAGTGTCATTGAAATATCTGCCAGGCCCAAGGTAAATAAGACAATTATAAATCGAACAGGTATCTGTGTCTTATTATTTGTGATAGTGAATTAGATAATATCGCCATGATAATCTCAGGGCTAATGATAAACATTATATAGTTCAACACTATTTTTTATTTACTAGAACAAAAGTTGCATTTACTTTTCTGTATTCCAACATAGGCATAGATTATATTTTCTTAAATTAACATAAATATTTTCAAAAGTTTATGATCCCATTCTCCAGTCTCCTCTCCAGTTATATAATTAGCTTCTGTTGATAAGGAGGATGTGAGCTTTGGTTGATGGTGTCTTGGCCCATGATTGGCTTGACCAATCTACGTGTAGATATAACACTTTATGATCTATCAAAGCTGGAAAGAACTTCAATTGTCGTACTTTATCATTTTAACACTTACATGTGTTAATTCAGAGAAATGTTAGGTTCTTTAACAATTACTACACATTTAAGTATGCTTATGGAGCGCTTACATGTTTGAGAGTGGGACTCTTTTTTTCAGCCACAGTTTTTCAAAAGTTTAGTGTAATTTTTCTCTATATATATTTTTCAAATAATAGAGGCTCATTTATAAGGGTAAAACATAAACAATACAAAGTCTGTCCTCCCTCTTCCCAAAATAACTTAATTATATTGAGATGGCAAAATATTATCTTTATTCAAAGTTTGAACAGTACTGTTTCTAACCTGTTTGTTTACAATGTAGCATTAAGCTAATAGCAAGACTCTATTAAAATAAATAATGTTTCTGACTTTGGTCTTCTTTGTCTTTTTAAAGATTTCATTGATGTCTGTGATGAAAACAAATGAAGGGCACAAAACTCAAGCACCTTAAATGTGAGAACCATTGACAAGAAGAACAACCAGAAAATTAAGAGGGAAAGTGATTTGGTAGCCTCTCTGTTCCTTTTAAATGTCAATAATAATCCTGAATCATCCTGTCTGCTATAAACACCTAAAAAGAGAGGAGCAACTTGGCAACTTTTTCACTGGAGGAGACATCTGTGTTTACTTTCCTCTATGATGTAATATGGGTGCAACACATTTAACATAATCTTGAGTTGTTTCAAAAGAAATACATTCAGGTTTTCATAAAGTAATAGCCACATAAAATATGTTGCTATTCTGATCACATGGGGATTTTTTTGTTACATCATTGACAACATTTTGGAAGTTATGTGTCAAAAGAAATCTGTGCACAGAAGCTAGCCAACCCTGCATGAGTATCTGCATATCTTTTTATATGTGGCAGTGTTGAGGAGACCCAGCATTTACAAGAATAGGACTCATGCACCAAGTAAAGAAAATATGACCCGAACTCATGTTCTAGAAATTGTCATGCTTCCTTGGTACATAGATAGAGTTTTAGTAACATAGTGTTATCCACAATGACAGCTTCCTTTAATTCCCTTTTTTTCCTAAAGTGTTTGGTAACTTTAAATAGTTTATTAACACCTCTTTGAACTCTCTATACCAAGCAAACAAAAACCACTGTAAGAAGAAATTATGATTATAGAGAAGGTAACTAGTGGTCTATGCCCTGTTCAAAGGGAGAATCCATTAGCCAGTTATTGATGCCATCTATAAAGCAAGCCTCCATATCTTGCATTCCAAACTTAAAGAGGCCTTGAAACCCATGAAATACATCTTGAAAAAGTGAATAACCCTACACTATGGTGTCATCATTTGACCAATTCTTCCTGTGTTTTCCTTACTACTCAGTAAGTTCCCATTCTTTGTTCTCTTTTCCTTTCTGCTGTTTCCCACTCATTCACATAAACATATACTGAGAAAAATGATTTTGATTTATCTCTCTCAGTAGACTCTAAGATCAAAAGCTCAGAGACTTTGATCTCTTTTGTTTCTTTTTTTTTATAAAACATAATTTATTTTCTATAAGTAACTGAATAAGAAATAATTTCTTCATAGTTGAAAAGTCACCCTGGTGACACCATTACAGCTAACTGAATAGCTTTGTGAAACAAAAATACACAAGAATGGACTTTTTTCCAAGTCATATACAACATGTTCTTTTTCAAAAAATAGGTGCAGCATGTACAAAAGCAGGTGTTTATAATTCACACTGCAACGAGTTGTCAAGGTACAGATGGAGTATTTCAGCACTTTAATAATTGTATAGATCCTCAGAAAACAGCACATAAAACATAGTAAGATGTAGCATCATTGTGATATTACTTCAATCTAGAAGCCAAGCTGTATAGTATACACTGACATGATGTTTTCCAAGGACATTGTCTCAGAATGGCAGACTAAACTTGCCTAAATATTAGTAAACATGCCACTAATGTACAAAGTAACACTAAATCTCACCTTTACAATTTTGCAAACTGAACAATTTACAAATTCATAATTGGATATAGAAATTTGCCTAATGCACTATGTCAAGGCTAAAAGCTCTCAAAAATTATATTATGGATAGGTTGTTTAGACTTTCTAGATAAAAAGAGCTTTGCATATCTTATTACAAAATATGGTGGTCACTGTGATTAGCCTACTTTATTTAGAAGAGGGAAAGACATTCAAGAAAGGCAAACCTCCAGTACTTTGTCCAGAGAACCCCACTGTTTTAGAATTGAGTGGGAAACAATATTAAGGGTTCTTGCAGCTTTATGCATTAAACTGCTTTGTTGGACTGTTGTTCTATGTGCTTTATGGTTGTTGTTTTTTTTAGATGAGCATACAAACTCTATTTTCTTTAGCATGTAAGTTGTTAGTTGTCAGAACTTATCAGGATATATATCCAACCATCCACACAATGAGTTAATCCGCTGAAGAATAAAAAAGGAAGGAGAGAGGTCAGAGGAGTTTGAATGGTGTAGCCAAGAGCACCTTATGACATTAGAATCCACCAGAAACCAAGCCATTTGCACTTCCTGACATGTGACTCTTACAGCCATTTGGTGATTGACTGGATGGACAGCAGTTATGTCATCCAGCTCCCAAAGAACATGCAGTGTCAATGTCACTGTTCTGTCAGAAGAAAAATTGGGAAGTATATGTGTGTATGGGTCTCACAACATCAAATATAGCTAATAAGTGAGTACTGCTCTTTGCGTGCTCTATCCTGGAATTCCTAGTTACTATTTTGAGTTAATACATGCTCAAAGGGTCTGGGAACAATAAACTAAGAAGCTCATGCAAGGGGCCTGGATCATCCACTTTTCATTCCAACTTCTTTTCAAATAACTCATTAAAACAACCACAGTAACAACAGCAGCATTTATCTTACTAATGGCAGCTAAGTGCACAATCTGGATAAATATGATATTTAACTGTCTGGATAGTCAGGATGAAATTCCTTAAAGGGACAATTGATTGACCTTCTTTTGTATTTTGTTGTAAATGATAATTTGATTTCTCAGGCTAGTTCACTGTTTTTCCTAAAAGTCTAAAGGGGTTGTAAGCATACAATCTTTATTTTAGTTAAAAACCCTTCTGTGATACCCTTGTAGCAGATTTAATTTTTGTAATAGCATTATTCTAATATCCAATATACCTAGTTAACAGTATTCTTAATAATCCTTTGTCTAAATAACAAGTGGCAAAGTTCCAGTGCAATAATACACATTTTCTTATGAGTTCTTGTAGCCCTCATGCTATCAGACACTTTAAACTCATAGAATATTATTTTCCCTCTATTAAAAATAGAAAACAAAAATTCATTAAATAAAATACAGTTCCAGGTGGGTCACCTAGTAAGGGGAACAAGGATTATTTCTGACATGAACTCAATGACTGACTCTTTGACCTCCCACACCCCCTACCCTGAGTGAGGAGCAGCCTTGCTAGGCCACAGATTAGGACATGGCAGCCAGTCCTGAAGATACTTGATAAGCTAGGGTCAGATGGAAGGGGAGGAGGACTTCCCTTATCAGTAGACTTAGAGAGGAATAGGGAGGAGTTGAGGGAGGCAGGGTGGGATTGGGAGGGAGTGGAGAGGAGGCTACAGCTGGGATACAAAGTGAATGAACTGTAATTAAAACAAAAAATAAATAAAAATGAAAAAAGTAAAATACAGTTATGATATAGTTTTGTCAAGTTGATATGTCAGGGACAAAATAAGTACAATTTATTTCTCATTATGACTGGTCATCTTCTCATGTAGAGAAATCCATGAGTAAAGTCTAGAACATATACAAATTTAGCTTTGATACAGGTAGTCTTTCCTGGAAGACCTGAAAAACTCAATTTTCCATTACTAGAACAGTTCTTTTTTTTTAACAAAGAAAATGGGGTCTTAAAGATCCCTCAATTTTGAAAAAGAAAGGTCTGATGATTTTCTGTAAGGGTAAGATTCCAACCCAGTTTAGACATATCAGAGTTATTTTCACTAGGCCTGTTCCTTTTCCAGAAATTGGCAGGGATACTTTGTATTTTGGAGTTGAGTTTCAATTGGGTTCCTGTAACATTCCGTACTTCCTTTTAAACAGACTGAGACCTTGGGTGGAGAAGCCAAGATTGAGTACAGCTTTCCTGATTGTCACCCTAATTTGTCTCTATGATTATACTATAATTTTGCAAACAAATGATCATTTAGCAATCATTTTTGGTCAGAGAAGTTGTCTTTTTCAAATGGCTACTTGGAAGTCAATGTATATGTGCTTGTTATAGAGCCTATATGACAAATATGACAGCTGTCACATTTGACAAGGTGAACAGGGTGCCAGGACAACATGGTGTATAGTGTTAGTAACTAAACTTTGCTACTTTCAGTCACCAGTGGTCTCAGTCTTCTCACATGTAGGAAAAGATGGTAAGAACAAGGGGCCTCTAAAATCATTAATGATCAATTTTTAAAACTATAGAATCATTCTCTTTAGTATGAACTCAAGAACATTTTTTTAAAAGTAAATGACTTTTAGCCAGGTACGTTCAAAAATCTTCTGAACACCAGCTTCTGGCTTTGACTTTTCCAAGTGTCTCTTTTATGCTCTCTGAATTCCCATTCTGCACCATAGCAGGAATTTCCCTCTGGTATGTGGACAAGAGATGCACGGATTCTGTTGTTGTTCTGTGAGTTAAATTTAATATCTTTCCTTAAATGGAATAAACAATTTTAATTACAGTAGACCCCATATTAATATTAGAAGCTCTGAAATTTGTCTCTAAAGATATTATTGAACTACTAAATTACTGAGGATTAGAGAAAATACACCTTCACTCCAACACACAGATTTTTTTTGTTTGTTTTCTTGTCTTTTTTTAAATTAATTTATTTATTTTTGTATCAATCACAGGTTAGTTACTTTGCATCCCAAGCATAGCCCCCTCCCTCCCATCTTTCCCCTCCCTCCCTCATCTCCTCCCCGCCCCCTCCAAGTCCACCAACAGGGGAGGACCTCCACACAGATTTTAATTGCATTGCATTCACCTTGACTGTGTTAATGTTTTTCATGAAGTTTAGGATAAAAACAAAATGACTTTTCATGAGGACTTGGGGAAAGTACTATTCAATTCATAAATTTGTTCTGCTCTAGAATGCTGCTGTTTATCAGAGGTGATAACTGACTAATTTTTTAGATTCAGAACCAGCAATCTTAAGAGAATGTATAACTACAATATTTGGTTTAGTGATAAGAATTTAGGGCAGAGTAGGAAAAATCCTGAATCTGAGGTCATGAGTGCTTTTTATATGAACCTTTTTTTTAATTTGTGTTTAATTGCAAATAGTACCATACAGTTTATAAGGCTGTGCCAAGGGGTAAATAGGAACAGCATGTACCAATTCTTAAAGAAAACAAGTGTAACAGAGGTACTGGGTATTATTTTTGACATAGATAAGTAGGTTCAAAGAGGACACGGGATTGTCTTTAAAAGCTCCTATGGAAGTAAATACAATTTAAATGTTCTTCATACTGTATTCATATTTGTTTTTTCCATGATAAAACAGATAGTTATCAAAACACACTATAAGTATCCTTGCATTGTATTCAAATGATAAATAAAATTTTTATGGGTTTGGTCTTTATTATAATATGATTGATGGATAAAATTAAAATAATTTCTGGCTTCTGACCTCTCATTACTATTATTATATTATATCATTATTATTGTTTGAGATAAAGTCTATTGAAGGCAGGGTTGCCCTCAAACTTATTTCGTCCCAGAGCCGAGGTTGGCCTTGGACTCTTAGTCCTACTGCTTACTCCTCCCGTGTCATGCACTGCAATTATAGGCATGTATCATACCACAGAGTCCTCACATTTTTTCTAATATGCACGTTGTGTTAGACTCAACAATATGAATCCCTATGTCAAACTGTGTCTGTGACAACATTTTACATTCAATGAGATCTTGATTTACAGAGCAACTGTATGTGATAATAAAAATAAACACTCTCACTCTGTCCAACCCAAGTTACCAACATGATACCAGTGAAAGTGCAATTAGACTGAAGAAGAGATAGAACACACTCAGCTCTCCAAGTCAGGGTAAACTTTGCCAAGCACCTGTCTGACTCAGTGCCACTGACATTTGCTCTGCGAGATTCTCAGGTTAATTATAGAAAGAAAACCAGATAGAAGGGGCACTATCAGGGTACTTATATTTTTACCATGATTTCCATGAGTTTCTATAATATTTGACTTAATTATGGATTTCACATATTTCTCTAATTCTAATTTACAAAAAAACTGGAAATTTTGAAATCATTAGTATGAAATGGTTTTCAATACAAAGTGCAGTTCCTTTACATTTTACCCCAAAGAAATAAAAAAAAAACTAATTTCACTTTAATGAAATTCTGATAGCTTAAGAGAGAATGCATACAACAAAAGGAAACTGTAACATGTTCTCTGTGGACCCAAGTGAAGATAGGTAAAACTATGAACTGTGCCAATACACTTCTTGCTTTTTGTTCGAAATGTATATGCCATAGCTTGATTTTATTCCTCCAAGAGATGAACATAATGTGAAATAGTGCATATTATCAATTTATGAAGTTGATCGTGTGAGATGATTATCATTATCAATATCTTCCATATAACTTAGTTCTTTTAATGACGAGATTAAAAAAAAATAAAGATATGGAGGTCATTTTTATTTTATGAAATACAGTAGGTGAATTGAGGTTTAAAAAGCATTTGGACCAAAAAAAAAAAAAAAAAGCATTTGGACCAATGATTTTAGTTAGTATTTGAAATTCTTGATTAGCAAAAATTATCATCTTCAGAGTAAAATAGCTATTGTACAGAAAGAACACAGAATTTGGAATGATGCCTAAAACATTAGGCAAAGAGTTCTGGTACCAATTTTGGTTTTGATGCAGCCACCAATTAATTACAGGATTACACTCTGACCTTGCCTTTCCATGCTTCCCTTTCTTCGACTGAAAATGGCAGGTGGGAGCTTAATGCATTCAAGTGTTATTTCTGTCTCAAAGCCTCTTCAATTTATGAATCATGGTATTTACTGAAAAATCCTTTCTTGAACTTCAGTCTTAAACATTTGCATGTATAAATAAAGATTCTAAGCTCTTTTTTTTCAGCACTCCAATTTTATAGTGTTTGAATTTATAGAAACACATAAACCACACACATCATATTATACAACACAGACTTCGTTTAAAGATAATTTTGCCATGAAAAACATCGTGTTCTCTAGCACCAATTACTAAAAAGTGAAAAGCCCCAGTCTTCTGCCAATTTTTTTTCTCCTTATAGCCCACATTCAATGTTAAGTCCTAATTATGAGTTACCGTATTTGGAGAAAGGATCTGTGAGAGATGATAAATATTAAGTTATATAGTTTAAGAGGAAAATCTCAAATGAATAGGTGCTGTTATTAAACCCAAAGGCAGTGGAGGACTGCAAGGAAATATTTTCTTCTGGACACAGCAATATAGCAGCACACACACACACTCTCAGTAATGGTGAGAGCATGTACAAGACTTATGATAGCCTGAATCGGAATAAATCTCAGTGTGGAAAGAGGAGCTGGGCACAAAATCCCACACAAACCAGGGAAGTATTTGTCGCGGTTAGGTTTGGGTAGAAATAGAGACAGTTTTTCTAAGACTATAGCCCCTGACAAACTGACCCCTCTCTAGTGTAAGGCCATGCATCAAAGAATATCTGGGTAGCACAAATTGTGTTAGAAATATTTCCCTTAAGAAGAAACTGGGTGAGTAGAGAAGGCGGTAAATTGGGGTAGAGTTAAGGGTGAATATGATCAAAATACATTGTTTGAAATATTCAAAGAATTAATATAAATACATTTTATATATTCATATGAAAGAAAGAAAGCAAACAAGGAAGGAAAGAAGAGAAAGACAGACAGACAGACAGACAGACAGAAAGAAAGAAAGAAAGAAAGAAAGAAAGAAAGAAAGAAAGAAAGAAAGAAAGAAAACTATATCCTTTCAACATCATTTGAGGTTCACATAAAAGCTATCAGGTAGAATCTTGATCTTGGCCTTCTCATACTTAGAACTGTTAAGAAAATGTCCTGTTTCCTGTTGCCAGGCCACAGAGGAGGACAATGCAGCCAGTCCTGATGAGACCTGATAAGCTAAGGTCAGATGGAAAGGGAGGAGGACCTCCCCTATCAATGGACTTGGAAAGGTGCAGGGAGGAGAGCAGGAAGGGAGTGTGGGATTGGGAGGGAATGAGAAAGGGGGCTACAGCTGGGGTCCAAAGTGAATAGACTGTAATTAATGGAAAAAAAGATTTTTGTGTAGTACTCAAGCGGCAAAACAGGAAGATCTCTCTGAGTTTGAAGCCAGATTTTTCTGCAGAACAAGTTCCAGAGCAGCCAAGTCTACACAGAAACCCTGTCTCAGAAAATAAAAGAAGAAGAAGGAGGAGGAAGAGGAGGAGGAGGAGGAGCAGGAGGAGGAGGAGAAAGAGGAAAGACAAAAAGAAAGAAGGAAATAAAGAGATGAAAATTATTTTGTTTAAGTCACCAAAATTAAAATATTTTATTTTATTTAGATGAGTTGACTAATAAACTTCATTTTAACACTTCTATTTTAAAAAATTATGAATCCACAGACAGTCCTGTTTTCATTGTTAGTTTTATTAATTTATATTCTTTTTTCTATAGTCTGTAATTTTCTGTTTGTACCTTTTAAATGAATACAAGTAAGGAAAATACATACACTACATAGCACAACATGTTACTGAAAGTTGATACAGCAATTAGATTTAGAACATGATTTACGTAAATGAAGTATAAACTCTTCAAACTAATAGAGATTCCCGTGAAGACAGACTAGGTAAGTGGCATGGTTTAAACTTGTTCTTGGCACCTAAAGAATTTGTTAATGAAAACTAAGAATCACACCCTGTGCTCTTGTACACTTTTTGGGAAATTGTGGTTTTTCACACACTGTATACAATGTGAAGATTACCTTATGAATGTGCATTTTAAACAAATATTTATTTTCATTTTAAGACCTCTATGACACCTAAATGTTACCCTCCCAAGTTCTCAGTTACAGAGAAAATTATGGGCAAAGAATATTCAACTATTATAGGATGGAATATTCAGAGTATATGTTCATAAATTAGTTTTAAACCACAAGGGCAGCATTTCACTGGTGCTGAAGATGTAAAGAAGACGAAATTTCACAGGGAAAGTGTTCTCTTTTATGTAGCCAGTGCTTCAGGAAGGTTCATCTATTTGTTGTTACCTGATTAGAGCCTTCAAATGTCATAGAAGGCCTGTGCTTTCTAGTCCTGACTAAGGCTTAAGGATGATGGAAACAAAATTACATGTAACAATATTTAGAATTATATATCATTTACATCAGTCCCAAGGCCCTTTTTATCTTGTGAAACCGCACACTAGTGATTTTAGCAGATTACTTAGAGTGCAATGAAAGACTGCTTTTTCTCCCTAGAGGAAGTAACTTGCAATTTCAAAAGTTCTCCTACCAAATACACGTGAATTAATTTGGAGTTTATTTATTTGGATGCTATGCTCTTGATTTTCAAATAGTCATCCTACAGATTACAAATTGTACAGGACACATGAATAAGTACCTTAATGCTAAGGGGAGCTCTCAATGTCTTTCAAATTTGTTTTTGTTTCTCAATTGTCCACACAAACCGCAGATATATTTCTGCTGCTCAATGACCCTTCAACATAAAATGTCACTGAGTGCTTGCTCCACACAGCCCTTGACTCTTGACTGTCTCTCGCTGTGACTGCTGCTGAAATAATTAAGAAGAAATACACAGAATATATCTGGCAAAAAATTGGTAATTTATTGCAGAAGGCAAAAGTTACAAATGTCCAAAGAGTCTGTCTGTTGACCTGCATTTCAGGGAAATTTTATATTCCTTATGTTTCTAGGGTAGACCTCTGTCCATAGAGGCTCTTTCCTGCCCAGGCATTTGACAGAATCACTGGAATTAGCTCTTGTGGAAGAGGACAATAGTATGTATTTATCCTTTATTAGAAAGCTGTCGTATAAATAATAATAGAATGATCACGGCAGCTTATAGTATCATGTGTCAAGATCAAACATTGAGACCATTGTGTGTCAAGACCATAATTTTACTAATAACTAGAGTCCTTTTAGTTGTATTTCCTTTTGTGTTTTTCTTGTTTAGGTTGATTATTAGTTACTTGAGAAAGGTCCCATATAACCTAGGTCTTGAACTTCTACTTAAGTATGTAGCTGAGACTGGCCCTGACCTCCTGATGTTCCTGTCTCTCTCTAAAACACTGGGTATATAAATATATACGACCAAACCCAGGTCCGTTCCTAGTTTTGTTAGTTGCTGATAACAGGGTGATGTCCATCTTCAATGATGTTTTTAACTTGTTGCCATCTAATAGAGGAGGTGATTTCTAGAGTCCTTTTCTATGACAGAAGATGATTCACTAGAGTCTTTGTGTGTACGGTGTCTGTCAGTCTGTCTGTGTTTTCACATGCTGTCTTTAACTTACGAAACAATCATGTCACTTATTCATGGTGATATGTTCCAGTATGTACTGAAATGGGAAGTAATCACTACAGGATGACCATAGAGTATACCTATAGGAACATGAGGTTTAGGTGAGTTACTTGATATGAACTTTTTTTCTGCTTCCAAAACATACAGGTAAGATGAGAGGTGAGGCTGCTAATGGCATAACACAGAATCCTGCTTTATAGTGACATTACTTAAAACAATGGGAATTATCAGTAAATATATTAATCAGTAATAGTGGTTTATTATCTTTTAAAAATGTGTTGGCATTCCTTGTCTATGCCTAGCAATTTTGTTTGTTCACACCAGAATCACCACAAACATGAGTAACGTGTCCTGCTGTAATGTTCCAGTTACTGATAGTATGAGGCAACAGGAGCGTTGAGCATCGCTGTAACTGTGTGGGCAACTCCCATGCCTGTGATCCTTCAGTAACCGAAACGGGAAGTGGTATGTGAGTATTGTTTATTTGGTATATAAATCTTGTCTTGCATTGAGGTTTACAGCATAGCAAAGTGGTGCAGTCTTCTACCTTCATCTTATATATCAAACTGTAACTCATGTAAGACTCATGCTTGTTTTAAAAAAAATTATTTTCTTTACTCACTATATTCTAATGGCAGAAAAAATGCTGAGTATGTTAATTGAAACATGGTTTTTCTATATATAGAACTTAGTAACATCTAGTAATTTTCAGTCATAACCTCACAAATAGCTCTGTTTATTCTTTTTTATTCAATTTTATTTATTTATTTACTTATTTACTTATTTATTTATTAAAATGTATTCCCTTTGTATCCTCTCTGTAGCCTCCTCCCTTGCTCTTCTCCCATGCCCCTCCCCTAGTCCACTGATAGGGGAGGTCCTTCTCCCCTTCTATCTGACACTAGCCTATCAGGTCTCCTAAAGGCTGGCTGCATAATCTTCCTCTGTGGCCTGGCAAGGCTACAACAACCAGTGGGAGATGATCAAAGAGGCAGACACTGAGTTCATGTCAGAGACAGCCCCTGTACCCCTTACTAGGGCACCCACTTGGAAACTGAGCATCCCATTGACTTCCTCTGAGCAGGGGGTCTAGGTCTTCTACATGCATAGTCTTGGGTTGAAGTATCAGTCTCTGCAGGAACCCCGGCCCAAGGGATTTTTTGCTCTGTTGTTCTGCTTGTGGAATTCCTGTCCCCTCCAGGTCCTTCTATCTCCCTCTTCTTCCATAAGGTTTCCGTACTCTGCCCAAAGTTTGCCTATGAATCTCAGTATCTCCTTCAATACCCTGACGGGTAGAGTCTTTCAGAGGTCCTCTGTGGAAGGCTCCGGTACTATTCCTTGTCTTCTCCTACTTCCAATTTTTATCCAATGTTTGCCCTTCTGAATGAAAGGTAAGCATCTTCCCTAGGGTCTTCCTTGTTATTTAGCTTCTTTAGGACTGTAGTTTTTATTATGTTTACCCTATATTATTTGGTTAATATCCACTTATAAATGAGGACATATCATGTGTGTATTTCTGCTTCCGGGTTACCTCACTCAGGATGGCAGAGACTATCACTCTATCGGTCTATCAGTCTCCTCACGGGATCTCGAGACTGAAACTTACTCATCGTATAGAACTACAGGTCCATAACCTTTGATCTGTTCTGCATTTCCTGTCTCTTTCCCCTCCTTCCCCACTCCTCTATAACTAAAGGAGATACTACCTACAGTTTGTAATGCAAATGAATATGGGAGACACTATGAGAAGAGAAACAAATCAAAGGAAAATATTGCATGATCTCAAATATGAGAACTAAATAAAGTCACAGAGTTCATGAAAAGGAAACAAAATATTAAAACAAAAAAGAGGAAAGTAAATAGAGAAATTATTTTTGCATCTGAAGATTCATGTATTACTCATTGTTGATGATGCTGAAAACCAAGATGATTAAAAATAGTTCAACTATTCTGAGAACACCCCCCTCTCTCACACAAATACACATATACACACACAAATAAATTCTAGATTCAAATTTTATATTATTTACATTTTTGAAACCAAAAACATCATCATGATACAAGGAAGTTCAGCTCCTCATATTAACAAAGCGTATCTGCTGATTCTGTTCAAATCTCAGGGAGACTCAGTGAAGCTGAAAATATCTGACTTTAAATAAATTTATACAAATGAGAGATCTTCTGAAAACTTACCAGTGATACAAACGTGGAGAGACAAATAAGCTGACATTAGCCCTCATGTGAACAGATGAGCTAGGGTGCCTGGGTGAGGGTGCTGCTCCCCTGTTCTGGGGAGCAGGGGAGAGGGGATTATGGAGGGAGGGTGGGACTGAGAGGAGAGGAGGGAAAGGTCTATGGCCAACATGAAAGTTGAATTAATTTATATAAAAAATGAAAAGAAAAGAGTTTAGTTGTTTGACAGGAAAAATTTTAAAGCATTATCATGAGTTTTTTGTTCTTGCCTTGATTGACCTTCAGGACTGAGGGAAAGGGGATTGGCATTAAATTTTGTAGGAAAGTTTCCATTGCTAAACTGTGTTCCTTGTTACTTCATTCATACAACTGAGAAATCAGAAACAGACTAAATATCCATCAGTGGAAGAACAGATAAAGAAAATGTAGTGAATTTACACAACAGAATATTACTCAGCTATTAAAAATGAAATCAAGAAATTTGCGGGCAACTTGATTGAGCTACAAAAAATCATCTTGAGTGAAGTAACCCAGACCTAATACAGGGCAAATATGATACGTATTTTCTTAAAAGTGGATGTTAGCTGTTAAATTTTCGATTAGCAGGCTATAATCCCATATAACCTCAGAGATAATACAGAGTAAGGAACTGGGGAGTATGTTATTTTTCCCTTAGGACAGGGAAATGGCATAGATAGTATGGATGGATAGGGGGAGGGCTGAAAAACCAGAAAGGGAAGAGGGGTCTAGAGGGCTGTTTGGGGAGTGTCAGCTACAACTAAAGGCTAGGTGAGGGGTTCTATGAACACATAATATATGATAGGCTCCCGAAAATATGCATATACAAAGGCTATGTAAATGAAATAGCTAAGTAGCAGGGAGACAGAATCTTCTAACAGAAGTTTCCTCCTGGAGTAGATGAGAACAAATACAAAGACCCACATCAGATAATGTGCAGAGAGTGAGAAACTTTCAGTCCTAAATGGGGTGTCTCTCATCAAATCCCTTTGCTCTGGGTTCAGAGAGCTCTGCAGAGGAGGAGATTTGTGGCTTTGTTTGTCTTCTTGTGGAGCTTCTTTCTCCTCCCCTTCTATTCTCCCCTCCCCCTCTTCCATAAGACTCCCTGTGCTCTGCCCAGATTTGGCTATGAGTCTTTGCATCTGCTTCCATCCCCTGCTGGGAAGAGTCTTTCATAGGACCCTTATGATAGGCTCCTGTCCTGTTTCCTAATAATGAACATATCTGGGAAGTTCTTTGCTCTTTTATGCTGGCTTCTGTTATGGGCTTTTATGTAATTCCTATGTATGCTAATTTATTTTTTCATTTTGTCTTTGCATCTACATGTGTTTCTTGAGATTTTAATTTTTCTCTTTTCCTTGTTTGTTTGTTTTGTCTGATTCCAATTTGCTTATTTTTGTATGGTTTTATTTTACATTATTCTTAGAGGACTGTTGTTTTTCAAGGAGAGAAGGAAATGGTCCTAATCCAGATGGCAGGGAGGTTAGAGGACACAACTGGGAAGAGTGTGGGGAGAAGAAACTGTAATCAGAATATTTTGTATAGAAAAAAGTATATTTCCAATTAAGAGGGGAAAAAGCAAAAGTTTTCATAAACTATAGAGTGTCAGAGCCCGTCTAAGAATGTCAGCACAAGGACTCCGTTTCACACTTTTGTTCCTCCTTTACCCTCATGTTCCCTTGCTGCTTCTCTCCTTTCTTCCCCTTCTTTCCCCTCCTCTCTTCCTTTCATGTCTTTGTCCTTGGTCTTTCCCCCTACCTTTGTTGATGTGATAGCATGTCAGGTAGCTCAGGCTGATGCTGATGTCTGTTTAAAGCCAAGGATGACTACTGATCTTCCTGCCTTCCTTTTCCTAATACTTAGATAATGTGTAAGCCACTGTGATGGTTTGAATAGAAATCATCACCATAGACTCATGTATTTGAATGCTTAGCCCACAAGGAGTGACACTATTAAGAAGTGTGGCCTTGGTGAAGTAGGTGAGGCCTTGTTGGCCATAGTGTGTGGCTGTGAGAGTGGGCTTTGAGGTCTCATAAGGTCAGGTTAGGCCTAGTGTGGCATTCATTTCTTCTGCTTATACACACTGCCATGCTTCCCACCATGATGATAATTGACTACACATCTGAAACTGTAAGCCAGCCCCAATTTATTATTATTAGTAGTAGTAGTAATAGTAGTAGTATTTTAATAACAGTTGCCATGATCATGGTGTCTATTACAGTAATAGAAACCCTAAGACAAAAGTTGGTACCAGAAAGTGAAATATTTCTGTATTAGGCCTGACCAGGTTTTTGTTTGGAGGAATATGAACTTTGGGACTTTGCATTAGAAAAGCAGTGTAATGCTTTAATCAATGTATGATGGGTCTTACTACTAAAAGCATGAAGACAGTGGTATTGAGGGAAATTTGCACTCTGGGGACCTGGCTCAAGAGGCTTCAAAGGATAAAAATATTAATATGTGGTCTGGAGACTGTTCTTATGATATTTTGTTGAAGAATGAGGCTGCTTTCTGCCCTTGCCTTAAAAAGTTTGCCAGAAGCTAAATTGAAGAGTTATGGATTAACAAAGCTGACAGAGGAGATTTCCATATATCCTTGTCTTGACTGTTTTCCATACTTACAAACAGATTTATAATGAAAAGGAGCATGTTGATCAAGGAGAACTACAAAATGTATGGTTGGAGGAATAAAGGGGGACCCAGAAGTCCTATGAAGCTAAGTCCTGTGTTCAAGGAGATAAACAGGTTAAGGAAATCCTGATGGTAAATGTAATAAAAGAGTGAAGACCTCAGGGCAAAATCCCACCCAGGCAAACTTCCAACTTTTGAAAGGGAATTCAAGAAAAACTTAGAGTCAGATGCTGTGGTGCATGCCTTTAATCCCAATGCACTGGAGGCAGAGGCAGGCAGATCTCTGAGACAGAGATCACTGTGCTCTGCTGATCAAGTTTATGAACAGCCAACCTTAGGCAGTATGGGAATCCCTTGTAAACAGAAGGCTGGTGAAGATGTAATTGAACAAGGGGCCATGTTCCAGCCCCAGCAAGTAGGAAACCTTGGCAGCTTCAGCCAAGTGGTTCTGGCTTTAAAGTCAAGGATACAAGAAAGGGATTATGGAATCTCCCTCCATAACTAAGG
Source organism: Pachyuromys duprasi (assembly GCA_028658305.1). Taxonomy (NCBI): domain Eukaryota; kingdom Metazoa; phylum Chordata; class Mammalia; order Rodentia; family Muridae; genus Pachyuromys; species Pachyuromys duprasi. The sequence continues at coordinate 3,563,935 of CM053767.1, forward strand.
AAAGCTACTGAGGCTAGGAGAGTGTCAAGGGTGTCTCTGCAGGAAGTCCTAGAGAGATCATTGTGTGAATCTGTGAAGGTAAAGCCTAGATTGCCTTGGAGACCCCAAAATGTTGATGATGCCAGAGCCATAGATACCTTCTGAGGAGAGCTGCTAACAGGGAGTAAAACCAGCCCAAGAGAAAGAAGTGTGTTGCAGTCAACAAAGCTGAAAGGAAGGCAGATATCTGAAGAGTGCTTTGACATCACAGAGATACAGAGTTTGGAGTTTGCCCAGCTGTTCTTCAGTCTTTTTATTTAATATTTTCTCACAATACTCCTTTTCCTCCCATTTGGAAGCATAAGATCTGCTCTTTCATTTTGATTTTAAGTAGTTTACAATTAAGAGATTATCCTGAGACTCAGAAGACACTTTGAATTTTGGATTTTTAAACAATTTTGAGACTGTTACAGACTTTGGGGACTTGGGAAATTAGGCTGAATGTATCTCAGCATTATGGGGCCAAGAAGTGGAATTTGGTGGTTTGATTAAGAATGCCCCATCCTGTAGAAGGATGGATTTGAATGCTTTGAATGTTTGAATAAGGAGTGGCACTATTAGGAAGTGCTGTCTTTGGAAGTAGCTGTGGCCTTGTTGGAAGAAGTTTATTATCTTGGAGGTGGGCTTTGAAGTCTCATGTGCTCAAGCTAGGCCTAGTGTGGCATTCAGTCCTACTGCTTATGAATCAGGAATGTAGAACTCTCAGTTCCTTGTCTAGCACTGTCTTCCCGCATGCTTCCCCTCATGACAATAATATATTAAACTTCAGAAATTGTAGGCCATCCTCAAATAGATGTTTTCTCTTATAATAATTTCCATTGTCATGATATCTCTTCATAGTAATAGAAACCCTAACTCAAGAAGCCACCATGAATAAGTATCATACTTTTCTATAATCTTATGTCCCTTATCAATGCTGGGTATTCCATTTCACTGGTTCTGGTGCCTGTTGAAAAGGAATCATAGAAGCAATAACAAAAATAAGAATTACTAAGCCAGTAAAACTTGACTATTATGGTTTACTTAATTGCCTTTTGTCCAGAAAGCATATGTACACAGCACAATTTAAGTGAAGGAAGCACGTTTTTATGTGCCTCTATGCTGATCATTTAATTGTTTGTTTGTTGGCTTGCTTGCTTGCTTGTTTCTTATAGCACTAGAGAATGACCCTAAGTTTTCATATATGCTGCATAAGTACCGTACTTCCGACCAAATATCTCAGCCTTAATTTTACGTTTTTTGAGAGAGGGTCTTACTAAGATGCCCTAGTTGTCCCTAAACTCACTCAGGAGTCAAAGCAAACCTTGCCTTGAAGATCCCCCTTCATTCAGACCCTCTTTCCACTCCCTCTACCTCAGTCCATCTAGTACTAGAGGGGTTTTGAGGCCTACGCCATCATGCAGGCTTCTGCTTCTCTTTAATACCCACAGATATGTGGAACAAAATCAAGTCTTTTAAAGCCTGAATACACAATCTATCATATTGTTTTAGGTCTGAGGCAGAGCCGGAGGTGGGAAGTTTTGGGTGAAAACTATAAGGAAAAATAAAGCAGTCAAAGGCATAGAAAACAAGAAACAGGAAAGTTCTGCTCCTGTTTCAAGTTGTTGCTGAACTAACAATACCATAAATTTTCTATCACATTCAGATCCTAATTTATGTTATATGTGTGTTCAGGTAGTAGTGGATGTAAGCTTGGGAAAATGAAAAGTTCTCCTGGAAGGAACTGACACTTTAAGTGAATCGGGACAGCGGGAAGTCATAGATCACAAGAGACATGCAAAGACATGTAGGAAGAGTCCAGAGGGTGTTATGTAGAGGTGAGGGACAAGAAGATGGGGAAAGGAAGGGTTGTGGAGAGGATCAACTCAAATTAAAGATGGATGAAAAGTCAGAGGGAAGCTTAATAATGGGTACATCAACCAAAAATTAAAGAAAAAATGTAAATGTACCTTGATACCCTGCAGGGTAGAGCCTTTCAGGGGCCCTCTGTGGTAGGCTCCTTTCCTGTTCCCTGTTTTCTCCCTTCTCCGATGTCCATCCTCTTTGCCTTTCTGAATGGGGATTGAGCATCTTAGCCAGAGTCCTCCTTCCTGATTAGCTTCCTTAGGTGTACAGATTTTAGTATGCTTATCCTATATTATATGCCTAATATCCAGTTAGCCAAATTTTGGGCATAGTTCAGGGAAAGAAGGCAGAGATAGTAAGACCTGGAGAGGACAGGAGCTCCACAAGGACAGCAACAGATCCAAAAAGTCTGGGCACAGGAGTATTTTCTGAAACTAATACTCCAGCCAAGGACCACTCATGGAGATGGCCTGGAACCCTTGCACAGAGGTAGCCTATGACAGTTCAGTGTCCAAGTGGCCACCACAGTAATGGAGACAGGGACTGTCTCTGACATGAACTGATTGGCCTGCTCTTTGATCACCTCACCCTGAGGAGGGATCAGCCTTACCAGGCCACAGAGGAAGACAACGCAGCCATTCCTGATGAGACCTGAAGACTAGGATCAGAGGGAAGGGGAGGAGGACTTCCCTTTTCAGTGGACTGGGGGAGGAGCACAAGTGAGGAAGAGGGTGGGTAGGATTGGGAGGGGAGAAAGAAGGGAGGTACAGGGGGATACAAAGTGAATAAACTAATTAATAAAAATAATTTAAAAATTCAATATTAGTCTAAGTTGATGATTCTATCAGTTTTAAAGTGAAAATCCCAATTCCCAAGAGCAGCTACTCTCTTAAGAGTAGCTGATTAGGGAAACCTCCAAAGATAGGCCTTAACCATACCTTTAGGCTACATACATGCCTACTATAGAAACCTGCCAAGTATGATGACATCAAGAAAGTGGTGAGCATGCATCCAATTCACTTAAAGGACATCCTGGGCTGCAATGAGAACCAGGTTGTCTCCCTGTAACTTCAACAGTGACTCTTACTCTTCCATCTTTGATGCTGGGCTGGCATTGCCCTCAATGACAGCTTTGTAGAGCTCATTTCCTAGTATGACAATGAATTTGGCTACAGCAACAGGCTGGTGGACCTCATGGCCTACATGGCCTCCAAGAAGTAAGAAGCCCTGAACTACCCATCCCAGCAAGGACATGAGAACAAGAGAGAGGCCCTTGGCTGCTGAGGAGTCCCTGTCCCAGCTCAGCCTCTGACACTGAGCATCTCCCTCACAGTTTCCATCCCAGACCCCTAGAATAGCAGGAGGGTCCCAGAGAGGCATACTCTCTTGAATACCATCAATAAAGCTCACTGCACCCCCCGCCCCCCCCAATCCAGTGAAGCAGAAACTCTGCAGGTTGTTTGCAGTAGACTCATCTGACGTTACCCTGACACACAGTTGTGCATAACTGGCAATGTAGAGCTGCTAACAGTCAACAAAGGATCAACAAAGGGTGCCTTTGACTTCCTATAGTAGTAATTGGCTGCACACTTCTCCTGCAACACAGAGCACTACTCTCTAGGAAAATCTCAATGAATGGGCTCACACACGCTGTGGTCAAAGATGCTGCTGTGGATTTAAGGCAATGGGGTCTTTCCAAGGCACCCCAGCACTCAAAGTTGATCCCCACAAAATGCAGTTCTGTGCAGAGAGAAGAGGTTCAGCCCCAAGGTGAAATCCAGAGTGCTGGGATGTTTCCAGGAGGCAAAGACCACAGCTAATCCATTCCTTTACTTCATCTTTTCTTATTATTTTTCAAGTACAGTCCATTATTGATTTACAAAGGAGGAGAAAGTAAAAAAAAAATCATGAACATTAGTAAAGACCCCTTTCTCTTTTGAGTGTCTTCCATAAAAAGTATTTATTGAGTATCACCTTAGTGTTATGAGAGAATATACCTTTAAATTTTAGTTATTGGAGGAACAGAAACTCAACAAGGCACTTGTGCTCTGCAACTTGATAGCGGCTTTCTCAGGAACGTAAGTAGCTGTGAGTGCCTTCCAGGATTGCTCCCATGTCGGCAAGGGCAGTACAGTGGGCTAAATGGATACGGATCTATCATTGTGCCCCAGTGGGAGCTTCAGTGAAAGTGGAAGCCAAAAAATTGAAAGAGAACTACACCTGCAGGTCATGTTCTGTTCACGTTTGTGTTTCTTCATCCTCACACTTTATACCTGTAGTGCAACAATTTCCAAAGGGAGTGCAGTGCATAGATCTCATTCTCCTTTAGTCTGAGCCTGCTGTTGTATAAACTTCAGTGCCCACGCCCTACTGAAACCCAGCACCGAAGGAAAGCATGTATCTTCCATCTATCTATCTATCTATCTATCTATCTATCTATCTATCTATCTATCTATCTATCTATCTATCTATCTATCCATCCATCCATCCATCCATCCATCCATCCATCTATCTATCTATCTATCTATCTATCTATCTATCTATCTATCTATCTATCTATCTATCTATCTAGGCACATACAATGCATTTGTATTCTTTCTAGGATCCATCATAGAGTGGGGAAAAATAGTATATACTCTAAAAACAAACAAAAAGTCTCGCTGAACTGATTTCTTTGGTTCTATCAGGAGTGTTTGACTTATTTTAAAAAAATCACACTGAAGTTATATATGAATATAAATAATTTCCAAAAAAGTATAAATAGGAAAAAATCTGAAGGATACTACCTGTTATTTTCCAGGCATACACTCTTACCACTTACGTGAGTCTTTGGGCCTCTTGTTTCCTACAGCATCCTTATATTTTCACAAAACATTTTTTTTCCTAGTTTAGTTCTCCTTGCTGTTATACTGCATAATACTCTGAAAGTCCTTAAGCTATAAATAGTAAATTAGGGGTTTGCATCCAATATTGGTATATTTTCAGGTGTATAAAGCTCAAGCATATTAAAAAGTATGATTTGAACTGTCCAAACTGAGAATTTTAATTTCCCATTATTAGTAAAGAGGTTCTTATGTCTAATGTTAGATGGTGTCCAAAGTGGGCTCTGGAAGTATTCTGGCAAGAGTTCCAAACCCCATTGACATTCTGCTCCTTCTCAAGCCCAATCAGACACAATTGATAAATGGATTCTCATGTTTAAGAGAAGGATGCTAGAGGGTAATGCTGGTTTCAGACAATTGAAATGCAATGACTGTCACAGATCATCAAAGGCCAGTGGTGTCATATTGTTAGCATTCTGACTACAGAGGCAAAACCTGGCTATGCTTCTTTCTGTTCCACAGCCATTCACATATACACACACACACACACACACACACACACACGCGCACGCACGCACGCACGCATGCACGCACACACACACATGAAAAAAACCAACCAACCAACGAAACAAATAAAAACCACTTATCTATCTCCTTAAAGAAAAGAAAACCTGTTCATTTTAAAAACACAAGCCTGAAACTAGCTTTACTCCCCACAGTTAATTTCTAATTTGGTTATTTATTTGTTTGCAAAGAGCAAACAAAGACTTTGTTCTGAATTGGGAAAAGAGGGAGGAATCTTGCCTTCAGTGAAAATTCCATCAAATTAAAAGGAGACAAGGAAATCATCTAGCTTGCAAACAGAGGGGACTGTTCAAGGAAGGATCATGTTATGGTATGCTTTATCTTACATCTAGCTTAGTATCTCCTTTGTGGGTTGGAGGCAGCTTGGAGGGAATAGATATCTGCAGAACTTCTATAAATTCATGAAAAATGCTACATGATTGTAATTTCAAGGCTACATTGAAACTTCACCTGTTTCCTTATTAATAAACAGTTTTGCTTTGAATTTGATTGTCAATCGCTTGCTTTATATTTCTCTTCTGTAATAAGTCAATGTTTTAAATATGACTTTAGTCATACCAGTTTAATATACTTTTATAGCACACAAACACTTTTGTTTAAGTATAAAATGTCCTCCCCTCATGCTCATTTGAATATTTGAATATTTTAGAATATTCCCAGGTTGTAGTGCTGCTCTGAGATTCTGGAACCCATAGGAGATGAGGCTTTGCTAAAGCACTTCACTGGGGATGGGCTTTGAGGGATTATACCCTGATTCGCATCATGATTTCTCTCTCTGATTCCTATGTGTGGATCCAAATGTGATCTGTGAGCTTCCTATTCTTGTAGCAAGCCTGCCCAGCCATATGGACAACTAGCCCTCTGGAATTATAAACCAAAATAATCTCATTCTTAAATTGCGCTTAGTCATTATTTTAAAAAATCATACCATCTAATACACTAATACACTATTCCTTTCACTGATAATCTTCACATTTAGCTTTTGGCCAGTAATCTTTAGATTTAATTGATGTTTACAAGGTTTAATTAACAAGATTATCACAATATTTGCAAACAATATTAAATTTCCTTTTCCCATTTATTTAAATATTTTAGGAATCCCTTTCCCTGAAGTAATATCTGTGCTATATATTTGAAAAGCATAAAATATATATTATTAATTTTCATTAGAAGCAAACCCCACTTCCCCAGATAATATTTTAGTATAAATAATGCATCTTAGTATGTACATATTAGAATCTTAATCTCAAAAGTATAGTCATGTAACCAAATTTAAATTTTTTGCTTTCTTTTTTCATTTCCATTTTTTCTTATTTTATTTTTTATATTTATTTATTGTTTATTACAATTTATTCACTTTTTATCTGGCTGTAGCACCCTTCCTCATTTCCTCCAAGTCCCACTCCCTCTTCTTCCCCCCTTTTCCCTCTCCTAGTCCACTGATAGGGGACCTGGTCCAGGAATCAGCCACTATATTTGAATTTCATTTGAAAGAGTGCAGAAATGTGGATTAGGGGCTTAGGCTTTTCAGGGTCTATGCAATCATTTACCCAAAGCCACTTCTAGAAGAATCAAAGAACAGCAACAACATGGGAATGAAGGCAAGCAAGGAGGGAAAGCACATACTCACGGAATTCATTCATCTTAACATGGTCATTCTTATTTGGAAACAAACAATCTGAAGAATTACAGTATCTTATAGACCATTTCTTGAGGGAGTCACTGGTTAATCTCTTGCATGATCAGAGACATCCTTTAAATCGGAGAATGTTACGGTTCTCTTCCTTCCATTACCATGGCCACATTTACAAGGCCTCGCTCTGGGTCTGAAAACTCACCTATATTTGAGAAAATAGCATAGAACACATAAACATAATAGAATAAATTTATATGCATTTTTGAGTCAAGACCACACAGAGAATCATTCTCAATTTGTCTCTGTGTACTACATAGCAGTGTTACAGCTTATTTACTTTATTTTAATGGCTTGGATAGCTCAGATTGAGACAAGAAAAACCCATGTTGCTTACTTCATACATAGTCTTTGTCCCTGGTTCTATGGCTTCCAGAACCCATCAGGCAAAGGACTGGTGTTTAGGAAAAGAAGATCACTGATATCTGGAGAAGGGATTTGCCTGCTATCACTTTAAAATCCTTATCCTTAAGGCAGTTTACCCTTTCATATCCATGAGTCACATGATAACCACAAAAGTTGTTCTTGTACCAATGGTCTGGGTCCAGGCTGGGTATTTCCTTCCTTCTTATCCTTAGAATTCAATCTACAGGCTCACAGCTCACACAGATTTGCAAAAGGAGCAAAGAGATGGTTTAGTAGAGTCACATGATGAAGAGCATTAGACAGCCTAGGATCCAAAAGGAGTGGCTAATTACTAAGAGGTTTACTTTGGGGTTTTCTGTTATCTTAACTGATAGATTATTTTCTGTAATCATGTCTCTACTATGCATTTCTCCATAATATATCTCTTTTAAACTCATGCATGGCCAATAATGTATACGCAAAAGATGTCAACAGATTCTGCCTGAAAGGTTACTCGAGGACACATCTTGCCTTACTGTGTATGAGCCCAAAAGCTACTCAAGCCAGATGAGCTGTTCTAGTCTCTATGTCCTCATTCATTAAGAATACACTTGTGTGGAAGCTGCCTAAATTTGATTTTCACCAGAGTCAGTACATGTATACTATTGCTCAAAGATGAAAGTGCATGCAGAACACTGCAGGGTTAGGTCCATGTCATGTAAGGTTAGTAGGTGAATCTTTGAAGAGAGATGTGTGTGCCTAATACCTTCCAGTAGAGGAACTAGGCTTCCAAGTGAATTATTACAAGCGGGGAGGTGTATATAAGTGGAAACCAAGTGAAAATCTCAAACTATCTTTCTCCTTATGCTTATTTGCATTCTTCCCACAAATATTTCAATATAGTTTTTTTTTATTTGTATACAGTTACCATCTCTAATTATTACTCAAGAACTGAGTGAGTTTGATTTTGTTAAGTCACTGAGGGAGAAATTAGTAACAGGGTTATATACTGTCCGGAACTGAGTTCACAGTGTATAGAGGAGAGGGAATAGTTATCAAAAATATAAGAAATGAGGAGAATATTTGAAATGTTAAATATCATTTACAATATCTGATTACTTTCATGCCTGATAATAAATATTAATATCAATTTGACAAAGATAAACTCCAGTTTTTGGTGCTGTTTCAAATGAGTGAAACCAAAACACCCTATAACGTGCTGTTATCTTTATGGCCTTATTTAAGTTTTGGCAGAAGAAAACTTCAGCTGTATTTTAAATGTAAAAGAGGGGTATGAGCCATTACACACTGAAGAACATTATAGGCCACCAGGTAATATTGTAAGGAACTGCCTGATAATCATTGTGGATCTATTCCATCCAGCCAGATCATGCTGAGAATTGACCACTTGCTGAACTGTCTCGATGTCTAGTACCTAGAAGTACACACTTAACGTGCTTCATCAGCTACAGAGCTGATGCGATTGGTATCTTGAGAGTTTAGAGTTATTGAATCAAGTTTTTGAGCCTTCAGAAGGATAATAACAGCAAGTCCAAAATCTCTGGATGTCTCTGCAAAAAGAAACAAAAAGCTTATTCCTGCACATATGTCATTTTCTGCTTATAAAACTCACAACCCCAGGCTGCTTAGTGATTTAGAACTACCTTTATTGAAGAGATAATGAGGAAGTGACCAGTTTACTTGTTTTGACTCTTATATTCAAAAGAATTTTTTTTTTCTTGCAAGAGTCTAAAACTTGAACGTTGTGTTAGAGTTCTTACTGGAACTCTCAGAAACAGATAAGGTTGTCGTTTGTCAGAAAATCCAATGGAAATTATAATCAGGAAGCTCAGTTTCTCCCTGGGTGCTAATGTCTGTGCATAAGACTTCTTGAGTAGGCCAGGGCATTGTAAACGAATAACGTTCTCAATATCTTCAGTGGATTTGCTAAATCACCTCTGAAGCCACTGTATGTCAAAGCTTACCAAGACTTACAGTTTTTGTTTTGAACCCTTATCTATATATATTTATTTGCATACTTTAACATATATTCTGGAACATATGTGAAGCAGAAAACAAATATTTACTGTTGCTTAGTAAAATATAAAAAATATTTAGTAGGAAGAAAGACAAAGGAAGCAAAGAGAACTTGTACTATTCTGCCGTGTCACAGAGGTGGACATGTTCAGAGTTCTCGGTTTTTAATTTATATTTCACCTTTTGTTTGGGAAAGTTAGATACCGAGCACAAAATGGCTTCAAATCTATACACAAATTACACATACTTCAAAAAGTCCTTTTATACAGAGAATTCCATAGATTTGAAGTTTATTACAATTGACAGAAACTGATGTGACTACAACTTTAAAAAATTTACAGTTGTATTCAATTAAATGTATATTTCCTCTACCCATACACACCCCACATGCTAAAAGCCTTGTGGAAAGAGAGGTTTATGTAACTAAGGTAACTCAGTTTTCATTGTGTAGCAGATATATGTATAATTGTGCCTAAATTCTCATAATAATATGGCTGCTTTTCTTTCAGTTTGTTAAGATTGTGAAAGAGGTCAATAAAATTAATAATTTAAAGCTTAGTTTTGAAATTTGCATTAAGACAAGTTTTTTAAAACTTTTATTTATTTTTTCTGAATTTTACATTATGCACCCCAGTCTTATTCATCTCCTTGTCCCATTTCTCCTCCACTCTTGCAACTTTCACCCCAAAATAAAAAATAAAAAGCCATAAAACAACAAAAATATATCACTATAAAAGTTGTAGTATGTGCAAGTATACCCTTTTGTCCAAACATCTTTATCTGAAAATGTTTCTTGCAATGAGTCATTGTTCTGGTTCGAGGCCCTTGGCTTCTGTTACACCATCAATGCTAGGTCTTCACCAGGACTTGTTTTGGCTATCCTATTGTGCTTAGTCATGGAGATCCTGCAGCTTTGGATCTGCAGGACCTGCCCCTTCATGAGCTCCAGCAATTCATTGATGGGGTAGCTGTAGGAGTGGGCCACCTCAAAGCCCTGGATCTGGGCCTTGGTGGTAGGTGAGTTGCTCAGGCTGTCATCTCTCCTGTGTCCACAGCACCAGGGCCATCTCTCCAGCACTGTTCCTTGAAATTCACCCAAGGTGTGGGTCCAGTTCCCCTGCTCTCATGCCTACAGGGGGACCATTCACCCTCATGTACATCCCCAGGGCCAGCTATACTATGCTGCCTACGATACAACCAGTGAGAAAGAGGACCAGTTCTCATGACCTTAGGGCCAGCTATCTTACTTTCCACAGATGGTGAGGGAAAGGGGAGAGGGCATCTCTCTCACCTACTCCATGGCAGGCAGATGAGGGGTAGGGCAGCCCTTTGTAGCCCTTGGACTACATCGTCTCCAGGAAGCAGAATAAGCCAGAGTCATCCGCATACCTTTGGTCATAACAGGGACTGTGGACATAGACACAGAAGCCTGCTGCTGCATGGCCACTAACCCAGACATGGCCCTCAGCCCAGCACAGGCTGGGATTTCACCATGGCCTCAGGTGGCAGCGCAGGCAACTCACCTCAGGCTGTTCCTCACCAGCTTAGGAGCATTAAGACTGTTTTATGATATGAAGAATATGTGAGTTTTATGCAGTATGTGTTTGCACAAATGTGTGTGTGCATTTGTGAGTCTGTGTGTGTGCCCATGTGTCTGTGCTTGTGTGTGCATAAATACAGATGCCCACAGAGTCCAGAAGACAGCTTCAGGTACCCTGGAGCTGGAGTTACAGGCTGTTCCTAGTGTCCTTACCTGGGTGATAGGAACTGAACTTGAACTTGTTTGCAAAATTAATATATATTTTTAACTACTAAGCAAAATTTTCATCCTCTGAAAACTTCCTTCCTTCATTCCCCCTCTCTTCATCTTCTCTCATTTGTTTGTTCTCTCTCTTTGTTCTTTTTAAAAATAGAATATACTTCTAAACATGCCAATGTCATATTAACACAAGAGGCACTAGTATTCCTTTATATCTGCTTTCAAACACTGTTTTCTGAAGAACATATGCAAATTGATTATCTTAAAGTTAAGAGTACAATTTATTCTTTCAGTCTTATAAATAAAACATTTTACATTTCAACCTACAATAAGAAAGACATTTCTTATGTAACCTTTGGTGTATAGCTCTTGCTATATAGTAAGGCAAAAGAGAATATTGTTGTAAGCATAAAAGAAAAACTACATCTAACTTAGCACAACCTTTTCTATGTTCCTTTAATCTTTCTTTAAAAACCATTATTAGAAGAATTCTTACTTTGTTTTCACATTAAATCCTTTACAAAATGATGTGTGGGAGAACTCGGCACAGAGAAATTGCTTGTAGCTTCCATGAACAGTCTTATTGCTCTTTTGAAACGTGGCAGGTAATTGGAACCTTTAAAAAATACCCTCTGTTTGCACTCCAGATTATAAAGTTGCCTTTAGAACCAGAGCATCAATCCAGACCAATGGAACATGACCCGCACTGAGCTTAAAGCAATACCATCTTCTGTTCCAGGGCATTCAATCTTATGTATTTCTTTTTGTGTGTGTGAACTATCTTGGAAATTTTGCAAGCAATAAAACACCAACTTGGGCTGTTTTCCAAGAGGGAAGATTTCTTATATATTTAACTATGCAACATTTGTTTACAAAATTGTCTCTTTCAATAACAAGCTCATATTCACACAAGTTACACTCTCGTGTTTATATCGTGACTAAATGAAATCTATAAAAATTGGGTTTCTGATTACTTACAACTAATTTGACTAAAGACTTTTTTCATTCTTTATTCTTTATTTTTATTAATTACAGTGTATTCACTTTGTAGCCCCTCTGTAGCTCTTTGCCATCTCCCCTCCCAATCCTACCATCCCTCCCCCTTCTCCACCATGTCCCTCCCCAAGTACAGTGATAGGGAGGTCTTCCTCTCCTTCCTTCTGATCTTAGTCTAACAGGTCTCATCAGGAGTGGCTGTACTGTTTTCCTCTGTGGCCTGGTAAGGCTGCTCCCCACTCAGGAGGAGGTGATCAAAAAGCAAGCCAATCAGTTCATGTCAGAGACAGTTCCTGTTCCCATTTCTATGGAACCCATTTGGACATGGGCTACATCTGTGCAGAGGCTCTAGGTTATATCCATGAATAGTCCTTGGTTGAGTATCAGTCTCAGAAAAGACCCCTGTGCTCAGATATTTTGGCTCTGTTGCTCTTCTTGTGTAGCTTCTGTCCTCTCCTGGTCTTACTATCTCTCTCTTCTTTAATAAGGTTTCCTGCACTCAGCCCAAAGTTTGGCTATGAGTCTCAGCATCTGCTCTGATACCCTACAGAGTAGAGCCTTTCAGAGGCACTCTGTGGTAGGCTCCTGTCCTGTTCCCTGTTTTCTCCCTCTTCTGATCTCCCTTTTTTTTTTGCCTTTCTGAATGGAGATTGAGCATCTTTTGACTAAAGATTTTTTAAATTTTTGTTTATATTTATTTTATGTGTATAAGTATTTTGCCTGCGAGTATGACTTTGCCCTGTATGCGTGCCTTGTGCCTGTGGCAGCCAGAAGAGGACATCAGATGCTCTGGAACAAGAGTTAAAGAGGGCTATGTTTTTTTCTAACCTAGGGTTTTTTGTAGTCAGTGGTGACCCAGAACTTAATGGCCTTGAAGTCCTGGAGGAAAGAACTCCTGGTCTTTCCTCCCTCCAGGGTCTCCTGTATATCCCCCACCTTGCTTTTTTCAAATTTGGGGGGCGGGGTTCTTTATTAGTTTTGCTGAAGAGACACACATACAGCTCTATCTATTTAATGTTGCTTGTATGTAAATTGTTTTAGAGTTAATGGTTTAGTATTAGCTAATTAGGGGCTCATCTCTGTGGAAGACTGTTTCTCCTGCTCTCAGCCTTCTTTAATTGCCTCTAGTTCTTTGTGTATGTATGGGGTCCCATATTTTTTTTCTTCCATGTTAGCATGTCAGTTCATGTTGTCCATGTTCAGGTACTTTTTAGTTATTTTTAGGTATATGTCTGAGATATCACTGATCTTCCCTGATGTAGTTAGGAGAAACATTCTCACAGCAGATTTCCTGATTCTCTGGCTGTTACAGTTTTTAGCCCCTTCTGTGATATTCCCTGAACTTTAAGTGCATGAGAGGCTATAGATGTAGCATTTGGGACTGGTTACCCCATGATAACTTGTTCTCTGCATTTGCACCAAACATGGTCTTCTGTACTGGTCTGAATTTGTTGTAAAATGAAGACTCTGATGTGAGCTGAAAGCTACACTTGTCTGTGTCTATAAGGATACATATGTACTTGTCAAACAAATAAGTAATTATGAGTTATATAATCATTAGGATGGCACAGATCTTCAAGGAGCACTGAATAACTAAGCCAGTTTTCTTTGATAGCATGGTTCACAGCTGGGCAGCACTAAAGACAGTACAATATAACCACAACTCTGCACCATCTTAACAACTGGAAAATTTTCTAAAGCCCTTTGCATAGACTATTCTCTAGGTCCACGGTTTTTAAAGAGTAGTCACTAAAGCCAATCTGTGGCAGGCACTGATTGGATTAAAGCATGTAGCCAAAAAGCAACTTTAATATTTATATTTTTATGCAGCTCCTAGTCTAGGTTTTGCTGTATAATTATGCAGCTCACTCTACTTCAATCTCTCTTACTGCCAGCTAGTACTCTAACCATACAGGGAAGGACTATATTCAAAGGAAAAGCCAAAGCCTCCATATATTGCAGGTGTTACTGGAGACACAGTTTCATCATTGGAGAAATCAATCACTGATACAGAAAGAATCAATGATTTTTCTGCTTCTCTCCTCACTGAGCAAGTATTTGGTAAGTCTCCATTTCTAGTCATGTAGAAAAAGGAAGAAAGATTGTTTTCAACCAAAGGGAAGCTATAACAATTTGCTTTAATTAATATCCTTCATCTAATTTTAAAGATTTTTTTTAAAGTGTAGTGCATTTCTTGGTGTCTTCTTGTGGGTTAGTCCATGTGTTTGTGGCACTGGTGGACGCCAGAGGAAGGCATCAGGTACTATGGAGCTCTGCTGTACGTGGCTGCAAACAGCCATGGCTGCTAAGAACGGCACACACCCTCGACCTCAAAGCCATCTTTGCAGCCCCACTTGTATCATGTAAATAACATTTCTTTGTAATCTTTTTTCAATAATTGTTATCCTCAGGAACTAGAAAAAAACATTTGTGAAACTCAGAGATAAAGTTGGCCTAGGGGGTTCTAACTTTTTTTTTTTTTTTAGCTTTTTATTTAATGAAACAATGACAATCTGTATTAATTTTCTTAGACTTAAAGGCAGAGCCTTGCTAACTTGTGTGCATACAGTGTATCATTTTATGACTGCAAGAAAAACTTTCAGAATAAGGACTACCAGACCAGGAGCAGAAGATTGCAAATAACTTCCCAAACTGAAGACATAGACCCTTATGTGACAGCTCTGTGGCCAAGCCCCTGCAGAGGTTTCAATGTTTTGCTTTGTTTTGTGTTTTGAAAATTCAAAACGTGAAAAAAGATATCTCATAGAAATGTTTACTGTACTCTAAGTTATATGATAAATATGAAGGTCATAGAACTTATCCTTAATAGAATTTTATTTATTGGTTTTATCTGTCAGGTGTGAGTTATAAAATGCACATAATGAAGAAAAGCTTAACTCAGTGTAGCAGGAAGAAGGTTGTATCTCAGTGCCAGAGGGATGAGATCTGATAGTATCAATTCAAGAAGTATTCAGGTAAGGCGTAAGACTTCTTAAACTTTTTTTTTTTCTTTTGGTCTGGATCATTTTGCTATCTAACTTATGGTGTTTGTGAACAAAAAACTCTTTCAAAGCTTTTTCTATACAACATAAGTGGAATACTTTGTCATGTCATCTACTGACTATTTTTAAGCGCCTTGTAATATTTAAAAAAGTCAAAAAGAATTGATATGCCAAATTGTTTTATCTCCAAGTGGTTTTCATTCATTTTAACCTTCTATTTAATATATCATTCTCTGATTTTATGAAAAAACTTGCATGACATATTTTTTCTCTTCTTCCTCAATATTTTTTTTATTTTGGAAAATGTTTACTTTTAAAAAGTCATAGTTTATTATTAAACTTTTTCACACAGTTGTGAGTGGAGGGGACACTGAGGCTTCCTGGTGAGAGGGGACAACCTGTGAGCTGAGACAGTTTGGATCCAGGTCACCCGTGGCCTTCTCCAGGGACTGAGAGTGGAGAATATTCAACCTTGCTTGCACTTCCTTTTACCCCAAGTACAGGCCTCCCTGCTCAGGGTACCAGCAGGCAGTGGCTGCTGCCCCAAGCATAGGCCTTCCTGCTCAGCGGAGGCAGCAGTGGTTGCCCCAGCATGAGTCTGGCTTCTCCCAGAGAGCACAGGCAACAGCAGTATGGGCCTCACAGGTCTGCAACTGAAGTGGCTAGCCCAAGCAGAATCTCCTTGCTCTGTGACTGAGACATGTAAAGAGAGCTGCCCCAAGCAGGATCCTCCATGTTTGGTGACAGAGACAGCTGATACAGCGGCTTCCCTAAGAATGGGTTGCCATGCCCGGCGACCAAACACTGGACACCACTGAGCTGATGGATCTCCTACACTCTCTTTTGCCCTTGCAGGTTCAAGTCACGGGTCACCCCTGTGCTTTCCAATTAGTCCTGTTGAGTGAGTGCGTGTGTGCACCTTCAGTGAGTGTTTGCAGGGCCCCAAATCCATGGTTCCTCTATGCTAGCAGCCAGGCAGTGGATCCCTCCCACCCCCAATGCCACAGAGGGCAACTTAGGGATCTTTGGGACAGTGTTCTTAATATTGAAGACCCTATTCTGTGGGTCTACCAGTGGAGTCCAGACAAACAATTCCTGGAGCCCAGATGGTTATAAATAACAGGAGGACAGTACAATAGGCCTGTAGGCCACTGAGGTATTCAAGGCACATGTGCTTTAGTTCCACCTTTTGAGGCATCTACATGCTCTAGCTCCTTGTCCTTCAAGGCACACTTCCATGTATATGCCCTTTCTTGCCTACATGTGCCTGTGACCTTCCTCTCTTAGCAATAGCTGAAATACCAACATCCACTCTCGAACCAGTGGATCTCTCTCATCTTGATGAAGAACACTCCAGACACCAGAGACAGACAGACCCAGTCTGAATTACAGACTCCAGGAACAGTGAAGGTAAGCAGATAAGCAGATGGCTAGAGGTTGGCATAAGAACACATCCAACAGAAATCAGGACATCATGGCTGCACCAGCAACCCCCAAAATCAATGGATATGCTAATTTATCAGAAACACAGAAAAATGATCTCAAATCTATGCTCATCCAGTTATTAGAGGCATATAAAGAAAAAACAAACAAAGCTCTCAAAGAAATATATGCAAATACAGCCAAACAAATGAGGCACATGTAGAAGCAGAAATAGTGGTATATAAAGAGGAAACAAAATATAGAGGCCATCATGGAAAGACAGGAATCCACATTCAAACAGATGAAATGGTGCAAGAAAAGAAAACAGAATTAGAATCAATAAAGAAAACACAGAAATCTGGATATGGAGAACTTAGAGAAAAGATCAGAAACTACAAAGGCAAGCATCACCAACAGAATACAAGAGATAGAAGAAAGAATCTCAGGTGCTGAAGACACAATTTCAGAAATTGATACATCTCTCTTTCAAAAAAAGTAAAGTCAGAAGTTTCAAACACAAAACATCCAAGAAATCAAGGAAACCATGAAAAGACAAATCTAAGAATAATAGAAATAGATGAAAAAGAAGATTCCAGGCTCCAAGGTACAGAAAATATTTACAAGAATATAATAGAAATAAAATTTCCCAACTTAAAGAAAGTGATGTCCATAAACATACAAAAGGCCTACAAAACCACAAATAGACTAGACCAGAAAAGAAACTCCTATCGTCATATAATAGTTAAAACATTAAATGTACAGAGTAAAGAAAATATATTAAAAGCAGCAAGGGGAAAAGGCCAAATACCATATAAAGTTAGACCTATCAGAATCACACCAGATTTCTCAACAGAAACTATGAAAGCCAGAAGGGCCTTGGCAGATGCCATGGAGACTTTAAGAGACCACAGATGCCAACTCAGACTACTATACCCAGAAAATCTTTCTATCAACATAGATGGAGAAAACAAAATATTCCATGACAATGCTGAACTCAAACAGTATCTACACAGTAACTGAGCCTTATAGAAGATACTAGAAGGAAAACTCCAATCCGTTTGAAATAAACTACACCCCAAAAACCACAGGATATAGATAACTTCAAAATAAAAAATTAAAAGAAAACAAGCATTGAGACACAGTAACACCACCAACTCCACAACAAAAGCAGCTCACAGTCATTGGTCATTATTATCTATCAACATCAATAAACTCAACTCTCAAAAAAAAGACACAGACTAACAGAATGATTGCAAAAACAGGATCCAACTTTCAGCTGTATCCAAAAAACATTCCTCTGTAACAAAGATAAACACTACCTCAGAGTAAAGGTCTAGAAAAATGTTTTTCAAGCAAATGGACCTAGCTACCCAGCTGGGGTAGCTTGTTTTAATATCTAATAAAATAGACTTTCATCCTATATTTATCAAAAATGATGAAGAGGTGGACTTCATTCTCATCAAAAGAAAATTCCAACAGGAGGACAACACAATTTTGAACATCTATGCCCCAAATACAAGACCACCTACACTTGTAAATGAAACATTATTAAAGCTGAAATCACACATTGATCCCAACAGCTTAATAGTGGGAGATTTCAACACTCCACTCTCACCAATGGACAGATCATATAGAAGGAAGCTAATTTTGGAAATATTGAGACTAACGGAGGTCCTAAATCAAATGGATCTAATAGATATTTACAGGACTTTTCGTCCAAACTCAAAAGAGTATACCTCATTTTAAGTATTTCATGGAACCTTTTCAAAAACTGATCATATTGTCTGGCATACTCAAAGCAAGCCTCAAAAGATACAAGAAGATTGAAATAATCCCTTCTTTCCTTTCAGATCACCGTGCTGTAAAACTAGTCCTTAACAACAACAAAAATAACAGAAAGCCTACATAAACATGGAAACTAAACAACTCTCTATCCAATGACAACTTGGTTAGGGAAGAAATGGAAAAAGAAATTAGAAACTTTATAAAATTAAAAGAAAATGATGGCACAACTTACCTAAACTTATGGGACTCAATGAAAGCAGTGCTAAGAGGAAAGTTCATAGCACTAAGTGCTCCCAGAAAGAAATTTGAGAAATCTCATACAAGCAACTTAACAGCACACCTGAAAGCCCTAGGAAAAAAAGAAAAGAAGCAGACATACCCAAGTGGAGTAGAGGATTGGAAAAAGTCAAACTCAGAGCTGAAATCAATGAATTACAAACAAAGAAAACAATACAAAGAATCAATGAGACTAAGAGCTGGCTCTTTGAGAAAATCAACAAGATAGACAAACCTTTAGCCAAACTAACTAAAAGACAGAGAAAACCTACCCAAACCAGCAAAATCAGAAATGAAAAGTGGGATATAACAACAGACACTGAAGAAATCCAAACAATCATTAGGTCTTACTATAAAATCCTATATGCCACAAATTTGAAAATCTAAATGAATCAATTTTCTTGATAGATTTCATTTACCAACATTAAATCAAGATCAGGTAAATAGATTAAATAGTTCTATATCCCCCAAGGAAATAGAAGTAGTCTTCAAAAGTTTCTCCTCAAACAAACAAACAAACAAACAAAAAACAGGGCCAGACAGATTCAGTGCAGAATTCAACCAGACCTTCAAAGAAAAGCTAACTCCAATTCTTTTCAAACTATTCCACAAAATAGAAACAGAAAGAACATTACTAAACTCATTCTATGAAGTCACAGTCACTTTGATGCCAAAACCACAGAAAGAATCCTCCAAAAATGTAACTTCAGACCTATATCTCTTATGAACATTGATGGAAAAATAGACAATACTTGCAAACTGAATCCCAGAACACATAAACTATATTATCCACTATGAGCTTCTTCCCAGGCATGCATGGGTGGTTCATTAATGTAATCCACCATATAAACAAAATGAAGGAGAAAAACCACATGATCATCTCCTCAGGTGCCAAAACAGTATTTGACAAAATCCAACACTTATTCTTGTTTAAAGTCTTAGAGAGATCAGGGATACAAGGCACATACCTAATCATAGGAAAGACAATCTACAGCAAGCCTATAGCCAACATCAAACTAAACAGAGAGAAACTTAAATAAATCCCACTGAATTCAGGGACAAGGCAAGGCTGCCGACTCTCTCTTATTTCTTCAACATAGTACTTGAAGTCCTAGCGAGAGCAATAAGACAACTAAAGGAGATCAAGGGGATACAAATTGGAAAGGAAAATGTCAAAGTATCACTATTTGAAGATGATATGATAATATACATGAGTGACCCCAAAAATTCAACGAGAGAACTCCTTCAGCTGCTAAACACCTTCAGCAATGTGTCTGGATACAAAATTAACTCAAAAAAAAAATCAGTAGCCATCCTGCAATGAAAGAAAAAAGGGCTGAGAAAGAAATTAGGGAAACTACACCCTCACAGTAGCCACTAATAACTTAAAGTACCTTGGTGTGATTTTAAGCAAGCAAATGAAAGACCTGGTTGAAAAAAAAAAAAAAACTTCAAGTCTCTGAAGTAAGAAATTGAAAAAGATATCAGATGATGGAAAGATCTCTCATGCTAATGGATAAGTAGGATTAACATAATGAAAATGGCCATCTTGCCAAAAAGCAAGCCACAGATTCAATGCAATCCACATGAAAATACCAACACAATTATTTACAGATACTGAAAGAACCAGACTGAAACTCATAGGGAAAAACAAGACACCAGAACTGTTAAAAAAAAAATCCTGTACAATGACAGATCATCCCTGATCTCAAGCTGTACTACAAAGCAATAGTAATAAAAACTGCATGGTACTGGCATAGAAACAGAATCCCAGCTCATTGGAATTGAATACAAGAACCAGAAATAAGCTCACACACCAAAGGATACCTGATTTCTGACAAAGAAACCAAAACCATAAAAAGGAAAAAAGAAAGTTTCTTCAGCAAATGGTGCTTATCTAACTGGATATCTGCATGTAGAAAAATGCAAATAGATCCATATTTATCACCCTGCACAAAACAAAATTCCAAGTGGATCAAACATAAAACCAGACTCACCAAATCTGTTAGAAGAAAAAATGGGAAAGAACCTAGAACTCATTGGCACAATAGACAATTTCCTGAACAAAACATCATCAGCACAGGCTCTAAGAGCAACAATCAATAAATGGGATCTCATGAAACTGAAAAGCTTTTGTAAAGCAAAGGACAGTATTGTTAGAACAAATCAACAGCCTAATGACTGGGAAATGATTTTCACCAACTTTATATCTACAGAGGGCTAATATCCATATTATATAAAGATCTCAATAAGTTAAACAGCAATAAATCAAGTAATCCTATTTTTAAAATGGGGTTACACATAGACTTCTCTATAGAGGAATACAGAATGGCAGAGAAACAAAGAGATGCTCAACGTCCTTAGTCATCAGAGAGATGCAAATCAAAACGACCCTGAGATTTCACCTGACACCCATCAGAATGGCTAAGACCCAAAACTCAAGTGACAATACATACTGGAGAAGATGTGGAGAAAGGGGAACCCTACTCCATTGCTGGTAGGAATGTAAACTTGTACAACCACTTTGGAAGTCAATCTGGCACTTTCTCAGACAATTAGGAGTAGTGCTTCCTCAAGAGCCAGCTATACCATTCTTAGGCAGATATCCAAAATATGCTCAAGTACACAACAAGGACATTTGCTCAATAATGTCCATAGCAGCTTTATTTCAATAGTCAGAATCTGGAAACAACCCAGATGACCCTCAGCTGAAGAATGGATTTAGAAACTGTGGCACATTTACACAATGGGATACTATTCATCAATTAAAAACAAGGAAATCATGGCATTTTTAGGCAAATGGTGGGAACTGGAAAGGATCATCCTGAGTGAGGTATCCCAGAAGCAGAAAGATGACAAGGTATATACTCACTTATAAATGGATATTATACATATAAAATAGGATAGACATACTAAACTCTGTATACCTAAAGAAGCTAAGCAAGAAGGAGGTCACTCAGTAAGATGCTCAAGCCTCACTCAGAAAAGCAAACAGGATAGATATCAGAAGAGGGAGAAAACAGGGAACAGAACAGGAGCCTACCACAGAAGGCCTCTGAAAGAGTCTGCACAGCAGGGTATCAAAGCAGATGCTGAGACTCAAAGCCAAACTTTGAGTAGAGCATAGTGAATATAATGAGAGAAGGGGGAGGTAGAAAAACCTAAAATGGACAGGCGCTCCACAAGGAGAGCAAGGGAACCAAAGCTCTGGGCCAAATAGACTTTTCTTAGCTTCATACTCCTACCAAGGCCATGCTTGGGGAGGTCATAGATGTCCTGCACAGATGTAGCCCATGTCAGCTCAGTGTCCATGTGACTTCCCTAGAAAGAGGAACTCGGATTGTTTTTGACATGAACTCAGTGACTGGTTCTTGATCACCTCCTCCTGAGGAGGAAGCAGCCTTACCTGGCCACAGAGGAAGACAATGCAGCCAGTCCTGATGAGACCTGATAGGCTAGGGTTAGAAGAAATGCTAGGAGGACCTATTTTTTTAATGGATTTGGGGAGGGACATGGGGAGGAGATGAGGGATGGAGGGTGGCATTGGGAGGGAATGAGAGAGGAGTATAAAGCTGGGATACAAAGAGAATAAACTTTAATTAAGAAAATAAATAAATAAATGTAAATTAAAAAGAATAAAGTATTCATGCCTTCAACTAAGGTTTCTAAGTTTTTTGGGAGAAAAATGAATATATCTGTGAAATTGTGAAGAAAAAACAAAATGTCTGTGCTTATTTTGCTCTCACATCTCAAACTGCAAGAGCAAAGACCATCATGCACGACAAGTGCTTAATTTGATGGAAAGGCATTAAAGTAGTATCTTGTGTTTGTATGCAGAAATGTCAGTGTATGAAGTCTCTCTCTGGCTTTAAGCAATCTCTGAAATTTCTGGTACTCTGGAACTGTATTCCTATGGTCACATCACATTTATACTTATGTTGTATACCTATATATGCATACCTAGGTACAGGAAGAGGTTAGAAGCAGCAGCCCATAGAAAATGAAACAATTGGGAAATAACTACAACCAAAGTTTTATGAATGTGTTCCTTTTTGTTGCTCTCAGTATTCCTACAGTACATTCACATTCTATTTAGAAACCTGATACTGCTTCTCTTTGGCATATTTCTTAGCCACAATCACTTCTCATTTGCTTGGAGACTTCTCGTAAGGAAGAGAGAGTTACTTGAACTAAAGCACCGTAATCATCATTCTAACCGAGATTTTCTAACAGGCGGTAGCATGCATACAATGGATATGCTGAATAGGGCTGAGTCAGATCCTGGGCAAAGCAGAGTGAGATGCTGTGAGATTTTATCACAGCATGAAGTTCACCATTTGTGAATTGTTTACACAGAGCATTTCTCATTGAGTTGGAAGTTGTACCTCAGTGCAGACAACTGAAAACATAAGAATAAAAAACCCCATAAATGCAGACATATTCATATGCAACAATGAAAGATTGCTTTCCCAATTTAATAATTAATTTTGTCATATGTCTTAAACACCCTGACTCTTGCTATTAAATTTCTCTCTCTCTCTCTCTCTCTCTCTCTCTCTGTCTCACTGAAGTACTGCATGAAGGAGAGCCATTATGACCAGAGTGACCACGGGAAACACAAGTATAGGTAAAGGATCTTCAGGATGGTCAGCTTATTTGCAGTTATCCTTGGCCTCTGTCCTGCCATCAACTTGTCTGGACATAGTCCAAGAATGGAATCACCAGAGAAAAATTCTGAGGTCCTGTGAGAACATTCTAAGAAAACCAGACAAAATGTCTTGTGACCTCAGTTTCTTCAGAACATTCTTAGAATGTGTTTTCAGGCTCCTCCCAGGTATAGCAGATAGAAAATGTGTTTACTTCAGACTCTGCTGTTATTCAGTTAAATGCTTAAGGCATCCTCTGTATGCTTCTATGGTAAAACATGTTTCCACCATTTGAGGCTTGTCCTAGTGTTTGTGTATAGCTTGAACTCATTAGAACTTTACTGATGTGACTATTCCTAACCCTCAGTGTTTACATTGTCTGAGTTCTGAATAAAGTTGGCAACTGAATGGGAAAAAATACTTAAATTCCTTAGTTTGTAAGATAGGATACATGAGTACACACACATATATGGTAACCTTTTTGGCGGAATATGTACTTCGTGTGTGTGTGTGTGTGTGTGTGTGTGTGTGTGTGTGTGTGAGGGTGGGTGTGTGGGGGGGTAGGTGTATGCTCTTAAGGAAATTCTCACTAATTTAGATTTTCAAAATATACTTTTGTATGCTAAGCACGGACATATAAACTTTAAAGTTAAAATCTGATAGTCATTCAAGTGAGTCATCTTTTTAAGGTGAATATAGACTAAGAACTAATATAGTATAACCTATTACTCTTCCATACAGGATATTTCTGCTGGTAGGAGATTAAAGGAGAGGGTTGATGGAAGTACAAGAATTTATTGAAGCTTAAAAAGTTTCTTCTTCAATATAGCAATGTATCAAAGCAGATATTAAGACTTACAACCAAGCCTTCAGCAGAGGGCGGGAAATAATATAAAAATAGGGGAAGTTAATAAGACTTGTGGAGAACAAGAGCTCCACAAAGACCAAACTGAGCAGGGCACAGGGGTCTTTTATGGGACAATTTCTCCAACCAAGGACCATGTATGGATATGTCCTAGAACCCCTGCTCAGAAGTGGCCCATAGTAGCTCGGTATCCAACTGAAGACCCTAGTAAGGGGAACAGGGACTGTTTCAGACACGAACTTGATGGCTGGCTCTTTGACTCTCCCCCATACACGCCAGGGAATAACAGCCTGGCTAGATCCCAGGGGAGGACATTGTAGCCAGGAGACAAGATGAACTAGGGTCAGATGGAAGGGGAGGAGATCCTCCCCTGTAGGTGGACTTGGAGTGGGCGGGGAGGAGATGGGGGAGGGATGGGAAGAGTGGGAGGGAAAGAAGGAGGGGCTACACCGGGGATGCAAAGTACCTAACCTCTGATTGATATAAAAATACAATTAAAAACAAGTTTCTT
>CM053767.1:3589062-3624341 GCA_028658305.1 Pachyuromys duprasi
TAATTCCCAGGATTCTTCCCCATTCACTGCAAAGCTTAACTTACCTAAGTCTGAGAGTAACACATATCTATGGGTAAAAACAAATATTTTGAAAGCAGTTTGTTGCCATGTCAGTTTAGCCAGTTAATACCCTTTGGGCAGTATGACCTCTCTAGCAAAAGATTTTAACTTAGTTTATGTTAGAAAATGTGGATTCCACCTGGAGAGTGGGCCTCAAGTTCATATGGTGATTGGCTACCCCAACAGTAGCTCTACCATCATTGTACTGGTGAGTCCATCTTTTTGTGGTATATTTCTATTATCATTTTTTATGCTTCATGTCTAGATAAATACATCGATGTCTCTTCTCTCTCAGTAGTCTGGATCCTGTGATTATGAAAGTTTGCAAGCAGGAAGAAATTTTGCAGTTTATATTTATATACAAGTTGGAACTAAGCTTTCTCTCAAAGCTTTCCCTGTCTCTCTGTCTCCCTCCCTCTCTCTCTCCCTCTCTCTCTCTTAAACACACACACACACACACACACCTCTTAAGCAAGATGTACAAAAATGTTCTAGTTAGAGTTTCTATTGCTGTGATGAAATGCCATGACCAAAAGCAACTTCTAGAGTTTACATATATGATTAATAGTAGACCACCACTAAGGGACGTCAGAGAAGGAAAGCAATCATAGGAGGAATCTTGAGCTGGGATTCTTGAAGAGCCCACAGAGAAATGTTGCTTGCTTTCTTACTTGTTATGACTTGCTCAGTTTGCTTTATTCTAGCACCCAGGAACCCACCCAAGGCGCTACACCTCCTGCTTCACCAATCGGAAACCAAGAAAATGTACCACAGACTTTCCCACAGGCCCGTCTGGTGGAATCATTTTCTCAGTTGAAGTTTCCTCTTTCACAATGACTTTAGCTGTGTCAAGTTGACATAAAACTAACCAGCACATGAACCTTCAGCAACTGTGTTCTATCATCTAAATATGGTACAAAAACAAAAGCAATGACATCTGTTGTATCTCTGATTTTGTTTAATACGTCATGGGTCCTGAAAGCAGCATTATTGAAGTCTGCTGGAAATGTCTATCTAACTTTTTCCTAATTATATTTCTTAATGAATTACAGAGTATTAGATTTCCATATGACTTTTTCATATACCCTTCATGTTGGTTAACATATCCCTCATTATCCATAACCATCAGCGCCATTTAAACTTTTTCAACTACATTATTTCTTCTGTACAGTCTCATATTACCTGTGTTCTACTGTTGCTCCTCCTCCTTCCCTTTCTCCTCCTTTTCTTCCTCCTCCTTTTGCAGGAAGGGTTTATTTTTCCTCAAAGTTTATTGTTCTTCACCAAGGAAATCCAAAACAGATTCTGATGACAGGAGTTTGAAGCAGAACCTTTTGAAGAGCACTGCCTACGAGCTTTCCAATGCATAGAAAAAGAGCTAAGAAAAGCACGTAAATATTAACTGGACTCAAACTTTGATCTTCCTTCCTAACCCCCCATGTTTAGTACATTACTGGTTTGTGTATTTTCCGTGAAGGTGATTCCCTTAGTCTCCTATGCTCACAGACAGCTGCATATCATACCTGTCTTCTGAGAGTCTTCATCCACAACAGATGCAGGGATCCGCAGCCAAACAATATGCAGAGCTCAGGGTGTCTCGCAGAAGAGTGAGAGGAAAGATTGAGGAAACCAGAGGGTCAAAGACACTAAAAGAATACCTATAGAGTCCCCTAACCTGGGTCCATGGTGGCTCACAGAGAACCACCAATCAAAGAGCACACATGGGCTGCACTTATGTACCCTACACATATGTAGGAGACATACTGCTTGTAGGTGATGTAACAATTAGAATGAGAGCTGTCTTTGATTCTGTCATCTACCTTTTGATCCCTTTCCTATAGCTGGGCTGTCTTGTTTGGCCTCAGTGGGACAGGATGCATTTATTCTTGCTTGATGGGCCTTCTGTTCTCTGAGGAGAAGTGGAGGAGGACATGGGAGGAGGAGGGAGGGTAAGATTGGGAGGAGAGGAGGAAGGGGGCTCCAATCAGGCTGCAAATTGATTAAATAAATTAAGGAAAAGACAAAATAAAGGTAAAGGCTTGATCTGGCTCATGGTAGGTGGGGATACTGATATTTGGGGTTCTTATCTTACAATGCATCCATTCCTGATATCCTTAACTCCTTAGTGTTAAGGGCAGAGCAGAGTACTGAGTTTCTCATATACTAACATTGCTACTTTTCTTTTTAAAATATCATCAGGCTTTAACTGAAGTTCTCTATGTTCTATAAATCAATATGATCAACAAAATGCAAGTTACTTCTTCATTTACATAGGACCTTCTTTGATGTTTTTGATAAAGTTATATATTAATATGTTTCATAATGAAAGTCTCACTGCCCTTTATTAATTACAATTTATCAAAAGGGTTTGCTCATATTACTCTAAAAAGTACTTTAAAATAATAATATCTTAAACCACGAATCCCGGTTATTTGTTGGAAGAGTAAACAGACATAACTGTTTTTGCACAGAAGCCATTACCCAGCTATCTCTAAAAGCTTCTTCATTTCTAATAATTTTCAGAGTCCTTCAGGTTTTTTATGTAAATGATAATATTTATACACACAATTTTATTTCCTTATCTCTGATATTTGTATTTTTAAATGTTAATTTTATTATATTGGAAATAAAACATGATACTAAGCAAAAGGAAAAAAAGAGAAATGAATAGAACTTGAAAAATCTTTTCTTATTTAAATATTTCTACCTAAATCACACATATGTGTTTTAAAGATTCTTCAGCTGCTCATGAATCTATAAGGGGATAGAAAATAATCCTATTCACTTAGTGGTGTGTTTCTGATAACTGCATATGGTCTATCTTGTAAGTACATAAGGAACTGAAATTAATTAAATGCTTTTACTTTGTTTTCCGATCAGATTGATATGTGTGAAGTAATGGACATTTGTTAATTGTTTTTACCACTATTTACTTTTGCATTTGCTCACAGATTGCCAAAGCTACTGATTCAAATAGGTATGTTAAAATCAATAGGTATGTTTAAATAGGTATGATAAAGTAATTGCAAGTAAAAGACTGAACCAGTTTTGTCCTTATCCAGAGAAGAATGGATTATAGCACACTCCTGTAGGTATAGTCAGAGTTTACACACTGAGGCTGTATACTATATATAAATATAATACATGTAAATAAGTACAGTAGTTCAACATGTAGTATCCCTTGAGTGACCTTTTTTCATCATAGTATTCAATTCCAAACCTTAATGTGTTAATTTTCCACAATAACTGGATTCAAACTTCCTTCCTCAAAGGTAAAGGCTTGATGTGGTTTCTGGTACTTGGAATTTTTGTCTTACAATGCTTGAGTTCCTGTCATCTTTACCCATTAGGGTAGTGCCAGGACCCTTCTATCTCTCACAGAGACCACCAGCGTAGTCTTTTTGTATGTGTGCATGTGTGTTGTTGTTGTTTTATAATTTGGAAAAGCAGCCATTGCAAAGACACCATATACCAAATACACTAAACTAAGAAAAATTTGCAGAAGATTTTCACTCAATAAGGTGTTGGCATGTAATCATGAAGTCCTGAATTTACTCTTCAGAATAAACATCACTACGGTAGATATTGTGGTCATGCTTGTACATACAACATGCAAGGCAAATACAAGAACAGTGTTTCAGGATAAAAATCCAAGAACATTACAAATAAACACAGGGTGGATACACTCCAGGTAGAACAGTAGCAAGGGTTGACCTCAGGCTTCTACATGGGTATGCCTTTGTGTGCATGTGCACTCACATAATGCAGTTGTATCTCCACAGAACACGAATGCACATACAGACACCGAAGCACATGCACACATGCACTCAACTGCACATACATCCTGTGCACATGCACACATCCCTGAACATAGCCTCTGCTTGGACATTTCAGGACACACGTGAGCAAAGAGACATATTCACATGCACATATGCACATAAACACACAAGCTTGTACACATATGCACATACACACAAGTGCACATTCACATTAGTATACATGTACATGAGTACACACACACTTCACAATTTCACATGAAGTGCTTTCCAATGAAAGCATTTACTTTCCTAATGTTAACTGTCTAGTCATGAATATTAAATAAAACGACATTAAATATACAGAAAATGAAACAGAGGTTACAAAACATAATTACAAACGATGAAAATAAAATTGCTTATGAGCCAACATAAATGACAGATGAATTATTGTCTGTATTTGAGAAGGAAGAACAAATAAGGCAGACATAAACTGGAAGGCAATTTCTCTTTCATTCACTGCTTCTGAGGTCTTCTTTGATCTCCAGTGTTCACAGTGTACAGTGATTTCTCTCACTGCACTCTGAGCGTGAAAGCCTTTTAAAGACTTTTAATAGGCAAAGTTCATCAAAGGTCCTGTCAAAATCCGTCTTGCCAGAAAATGGGGTTTGTTTTGTGAGATCAGAACCACATAGAAAAAAAAAAACAAGAAGTTAATATCCAGGCTCAGACTGAAAGAATGAAACACTTCCTGTTTGCTTATCTCAAACCTCCTTGATGAGCATGTGACCAGCACACAACCACTTTCTTATCTAGTCCAGTAATTTAGCAGTCTCCCTTCAGGTTCACACAGCACACTTGGCCTCCGCTTGGGTTCTTCAGGATGTTAAGTTGGTGTGCTTGCCTTGGCTTCAGTTCTCGAAGTAGGTGTAGGCCATGAGATGGATTTCCTCAGCATCTTCTGTGGTTAGCATGCCCCTCCCCCCCCATGATCCACAGCTCCCTACACTACTTTTGTTAGTAATGAAGAAAATTCCTCTTCTCATTGAATAATTCAGCTTTGCTCATTTGCATTCTTCACATGGAGGCTATGCCATCCTTCACTCTACTCTGAGGGTCAGGTCAGCCTTTGTTACCAATGCTTCTTTAGGACACTATGCTTTGCATCTGGAGTGTGTGGGTGGCAGGAGATGAGTGTAGTGTAACAACTTCTGTTTTGTTTTGCTTTCAATATTTTTATTAGATTAATAATGTGATTTTTTTCTTGATGTAGAATTGATTCATTCATTCATTAAGGTTGGATTTTACAAAATATTTTCCTTCCAGTTATTTTAGATGACCCTATAATTTTTCTCTCTTAAAATCTTTAAATATAGTGAATCATATTTTTCTGAAGAATAAAAATCATAAAATTTTGTATATATGGTTTCATGTATTTAACTTTTATGTAACTTCTAAAGACTGTGATAGTTATTAACAAAAGTATATCATTAGTAATTTTCCTTTCATTGTAAAATATTATATGAAATATTTAAGAGTTTTAAAACTAATATATTTTCAAGATTTATATGTTTTATTTATGTACCATAATTTATATTTGTTACTATTTAGCATTTCATTATATAAATAATTATTTCACATTTATTCTCCAGGTTATTAGACCTACACTGTAAAATTAATAATCATGAAGCTGTGACTGGTATAGGAATAAATACTGAACAAACACATATAAATGAGAAACCAATGAAGGCACATGTATTCCAAGTCCTTCAGGTAAATCTGGGCTTGGAAGATGACTCACTGGGTCATCTTGAGTGCTTGTTCGCTAAGCAGGAGAACCTGAGTTTGAATCCCCGTATCCACTAAAAAATAGAGATTGGTATGGCTATGTGGGTTTGTAAACACTAGCCTTGGTGGGCAGACAAAAGTGGACTCTGAAATTTCTCTTGCAGGCTAGCCTAACTGAGATGGGGAACCTTTGATTTAGAGTCTTTGTGCCAGTGTAGTTCTGAGTCTGCACACTAAACTGTCATGGACAGCCACATACTCATGTGCCTGTGACACACACCACAAATACAACTTTCTTTTTGAAAGGTAAGGGTAGGAAGATTCAACAAAAGGACAATGAATGGTTGTCTGCAAGAACATCAGACAATTTGAAGACTATTTAAAGATTTTTGAACTAAAAACTATAAATATTTTGGTAGAACACATTTATAGACCCATTTTAGGCACACTAAAATTTTCTGACAGTATTTGACTATGTTCAAATTTAGAGTTTTGAGTTCATCAAAAATAGCGCAGTACTAGTGGGAAATGGATTGTTGCGGAAGTAGAAATCAATAGGGAATGCAGCAAAAGGAGGGGGGGATATCACACGGAAAGCTGAGGAAGGGGCATTGACAGACATTTCACACTGGAAGAGATGTGGCCAGAAAATGCTTCTGAAGATGTTTGGCCTCATCTGCGTATAAGCACAGATTGAGAATATTATCTTACAGCATTTTAATATTGTTATTTGAAGAAAAAATGTCAGCGCTTGAGCACATGCAATGTTGGAAATTCCACAGATCATTTTTAATTTAAATTTAAATTTTTATTAATTACAGTTTATTCACTTTGTATCCCTCTTGTAGATCCTTCCCTTCTCCCCTCCCAATCCTTCCCTTCCTCCCTCTTCACTACCCATGCCCCTCCCCCAGTCCACTGATATGGGAGGTCCTCCTCCCTTCCCTCTGATCCTAGTCTCCTCAGGAGTGGCTGCACTGTCCTCCTTTGTGGCCTGGTAAGGCTGCTCATCCCTCAGGGGGAAGTGATCAAAGAGCAGACCAATCAGTTCATGTCAGAGACAGTCCATGTTCCCATTGCTATGGAACCCACTTGGACACTGAACTGCCATGGGCTATATCTGTGCAGGGTTCTAGGTTAACCACAGATCTTATATGTATAAGCTCCTTAGAGAAGTTATAAAATAATGAAATTCTTTCCATAAGTTTATATCTTATGACATCAAGAATTTAGCCTCTCAATGAATACCTTTAACCCAACTTACAAAGCTGTAGGAAGCTTCTTATAAACAGCATGTGATATGTATACCATAGCCATGTTGTTCTTGAGAGCAATATATCTATCTATCTATCTATTTATCTATCTATCTATCTATCTATCTATATATATATATATAACTGTAAAAATGCTTATCAACAGAAAAAGAGTTGAACACATTGCATTCTCTTTATATAATATGATATAAAAACAAATGAAAATTACAGCATTACTGTATAAACTTTAATGACATCTTATGGGAAAATATTCTCTTGAGTAGAGAGAAATAAAATGCACTGCACTGAAACATAGTGAAAGTGATTATGTGAGCATGCAGGTGATGGTCTCTCTGAATGGAGGGATGGAGGATTCATGGGAAAGCAGCTGTGTTTCATTTGTTTATTTATAGGTTTAATAAGGAACATGTCCATATAGATTTCCCATGCGCCTTGACAACTTTACCTTTATCCCATCCCGATACAAGGCTGAATCCTCACAAGCATGTGTTGTCATTTCTTTTCTTGATGATACCCATTTTGACTGGGGTGAGATAGTATCTCAGAGTAGCTGATTTCTATTTTCACTATGGCTAAGAATGTTAAACATTTTTTTTTTCATTTATGTCTTGGTCATTTGCATTTCTTCTTTGGAGAGGTGCCTGCCCAGTTAATTTACTGATTTTTTTTAAAGAGAACTGTGAATTTAGATTTCTTTCAATTTGATTCTTTATATTGTCTTTTTATCAACACTCTGTTAGATGTATAGCTGGAAACATTTTCTTTCATTCTGAAGGATGGCTGGTTACTCTGCTATTTTCTTTGTTCTGTGGAAGGTTTTGAATTTAATTCAATGTCATTTGACAAATCTGGCTCTTATTTCCTAAACTACTATAATACATTTCAGAGCACTGTTATCTCTACCTATATCTCGACCTATTTTCTTCTCAGTTCCAGATATCCATGCTTTGTATTAGGACCTTTGATCCATATTGGCTCAATTTTTGTAGAGGGCAAGAATTAGGCATCTGAGTCTTACTTGCATGTGGTTAGCAAGTATTTCTGGAAATATTTTTTGAAGGGGCTGACTTCTCCAATTTACATATTTGACAGATTTTTAAGAACATGGATAGTAGAGACTGGAAAGGTGACTCAGGGTTAGAGAGTGATGGCTGCTCTCATCCAGGATCTGGGTACAGTTCGCCGCACCGCAGCACCTACACTGCAGCTCACAGCTGTCTGTGACATAAGATCTAGGGGATCCAACACATTCTCTAGACTTCTTGGGTACTGCATGCAAGTGTTGCCCATGTATTCATGCAGGCTGAATAGCCATAAACATATAGCAAATCTTTTTTTTTTTTTAATTTCCAGGTAGCTGTATCTCTGGTTTATTTTGAGGTTTATATTTAGTTTTCTCCATGTCTATTTTATGTAAAAATACTGTGCAATATACAACTTTTCAAATGAAGTAGCCATTTTGTGTGTGTGTGTTTCCTCTCTATGGCTTTGCCAGTAAATTACTACAGTCAGAAAATATTGAATACAAATTTCAGAAGTCATCAATTTATTATAAGTTTTACAGCACATAGCACTTTGAGAGATTTGGATTCCACAGCTGTGTTACTCCTAGGAAAGTGAACTGTTCCTTTGTCCAGAGAACTCAAAGTGTTTGTATAAGCCAGTCACCCAATGGCCATGCCAGGTTTCAGGTTGATGGGTCCAACACTACAGCACTACATTCATTCAGTCTTTGTGTGGCCTAAAGTGATGTCCCATTGACTACATAATTCATTGACTTTCATCTTCTCATGTAGACACTGAGTCATCTCACAACATCCCAAGGGATGTATAATAAAAATGGCATATGTTGAGAGAGGTTGTGTATTTGCCCAAGAATTCTCACTGCATATTGTTATAATTGGTCTGTTTTTATTATTAAAGTGCTAATTTCATGCTTAATTTAGATATTAAACTATATCATTGGTTGTGTCTGTTTGATGGAAACAGTACTAATAATCATGGCATCTCACACCTACCTGAGATCTTAGAATGTGTCCTCTACTGAAAGAGTTGACTAGCATAGATAAAAGTTGGGGCTAGATAAAATGATTATGAACTGACTGTTCTGCTTCTTTTAAAAGGACTAAACATTATGCCATTATATTGACATTCCTTCTTTAAAGTTTCACATAACAAATACTATAGGATCTCTGCTTCTGAAAATTAATAGAAATACCAGTTTTATTGATCTGTCAAATTATTTGGCTTTCAGATATCTTTCACATTGTTTTTTTACTGTTCTGACATTTCTGCCCATAGAAAGATCATGAAAGGCAGTATAGAACACAGACTCCAAACGATTCAGGAGACAGGTAGATCCAGTTTTCTAGCTAAATGTGTCACTTGGCAAGTTGATTTTTCTGTACTCCATCTTATTTATCTGTGATAGCAATATAGCAACATCTATGTGATAGGTTTTTGTGGATTTATGGGATAGGTGAAATAATGTATATAGAATACCTAACTCAGAGAAAGAGATCAACCACGCGGTTAATAAAATATATTTCTGTATTTCCCTCTAGAAAATTTTTATATAATAATATTGTGTGCTACAAAATTGTTATGAGCTTTGATGGGGAAATTTCCTGACTATAGGAGTCCCAATGCAAGATATTCCTTTTCTTCTCTTTGTCATTTTATTAAATATTATTATCATTTATTACAATTTATTCAATTTGTATGCCTGCTGTGGCCCCCTCCTTCATTTCCTCCCAATCCCACCCTCCTTCCCTCTTCTCCCCCATTCCCCTCCCCTGGTCCACTGATAGGGGAGGTCCTCCCCTGCTTCTGTTTGATCCTAGCCTATCAGGTCTTAACAGGACTTGATGCATTGTCTTCCTCTGTGGCCTGGAAAGGCTCCACACCCAGAAGGGGAGGTGATCAGAGAGCCTGTCACTGAGTTCATGCCTGAGAGAGCACCTGCTCTCCTTACTAGGGACCCCACTTGAAGACTGAATCTATGGGCAACATCTGAGCCAGGTTTTAGGTCCTCCCCATGCATTGTCCTTGGTTAGGCTATCAGTCTCTGTAGGACCCCCAAAGGTCAGTTTTCTGGCTCTGTTGGTCAACTTTTGGAGACCTGTTGCCTCCAGGTCTTTTGTTAATTTTATTTTATTTTTGATTATTACAATTTATTCACTTTGTATCCCAACTGTTGCCCCCTTCCTTACCCTTCCCATCCCACCCCTCTCTCCATTCTCCACCCATGCCCCTCCCCCAGTCCACTGATAGGGGAGGTCCTCCTCCCCTTCCATCTGACCTTAGCCTATCAGGTGTTATCAGGACTGGCTGCATTGTCTTCCTCAGTGGCTTGGTACAGCTGTACTCCTCCCAGGGGGAGGTGATCAAAGGGCCAGCCACTGAGTTCATGTCAGAGACAGGCCCTGTTCCCCTTACTAGGGAACTTACTTGGAGGCTGTGCAGCCATGGGCTGTACCTGGGCAAGAGGTCTAGGTTATGGCCACGTATGGTCCTTGTTTGGAGTATCGGTCTTTTCTGATATGAAATGGGATAGACACCTGAAGAGGGAGGATCAGGCCAGGAGTCTACCACAGAGGGCCTCTGAAAGATGCTACCCAGCTAGGTATCAAAGCAGATGCTGAGACTCATAGCCAAACTTTGGGCAATTAGCAGGGAATATTATGAAGGAAGGGGGAAATAGAAAAATTTGAAGATATCAGGAGCTCCACAAGGAGAGCAACAAAACCAAAAAAATCTGGCCCTCCAGGTCTTTTTATCTCTCCCTTATTTCATAAGATTCACTGCACTCTGCCCAAAGTTTGGCTATGAATCTCAGCCTCTGCTTTGATAGCTCGATCAGTAGAGTCTTTCAGAGGCCCTTTTTGGTAGGATCCAGTCCTGTTCCCTGACTTCACCTGCTTCCAATGTCTATCACGTTTGTCCTTCTAAATGAGGATTGATGATCTTCTCTAGTATCTTTCCTGTTGTTTAGCTTCTTTAGGAGTACAGACTTTAGCATGTTTTATCTTATATAATATGTCTAATATCCACTGATAAGTAAGTGTATACCACGTGTCTTTCTGCTTGTGGGATACCTCACTCAGGATGATCTTTTCTAGTTCCCACCATTTGCCTGCAAATTTCATGATTTCCTTGTTTTTATTAGCTGAGTAGTATTTCATTGTGTAAATGTACCACAATTTCTGTATCCATTCCTCTGTTGGGGGACATCTCCATTCTTTCCAGATCCTGATTATTATGAATAGAGCTGCTAATGAACATGGTTGAGCAAATATCCTTGTTGAATACTTGAGCATATTTTGGATATATGCCAAGGAGTCATATAGCTGGATCTCAAGGCAGCACTATTCCTAATTTTTTCATAAAGCACCAGATTGAACAGGTTCTAAGATCAACTATCAATAAATGGGACTTCATAAAACTGAAAAGCCTCTGGAAAGCAGAGGATACTGTCCTCAGAACAAAATGATAGCCCTACAGATTGGGAAAGGACCTTTACCAACCTTATACCTGACAGAGGGCTAATATTCAGAATATATAAAGACCTTAAGTTAAACACCAACAAACCAAGTAATCCAATTAAAAATGGGGTACAGAGCTAAGCAGAGAATTCTCAATAGAGGAAGATCAAATGGCAGAGAAACACTTAAAGAAATGTTCAATATCCTTAGTCATCAGGGAAATGCAAATCAAAACAACTATGAGATTTCACCCATCAGAATGCTTAAGATCAAAAACCCAGTGACAACACATGCTGGAGAGGATGTGTAAAAAGGGGAACCCTCCTCCATTGTGGTGGTAATGTTAACTTGTACAACCACTTTCGAAATCAATCTGGTGCTTTCTCAGAAAATTGGGAAGAGTACAAGATGCTTCTTACATTGTAAAATTATGTGTGTAATCATCTCTGTGAACTGATATTTGCTTGAAGATTTGTATGACAAACTAAAAAAATGATTATCTGAAGGGAGAAAAAACACTTCTGTTTTTATTTCTTGAAGGGGTATACAATCCTGAGGCTGTGTGAGTCTTTGCACTCACACTCTGTCCTGTCAAAGCAAAGAAATAAGCAAATGGTTGGGGACTTGTCTGTGTCACTTCCACATCCATTTAATAAGCCCTTCTCATTACTTCTTTACATTCGTTCCCTGTGAAGTTCAAAAATGACATCTGTA
This sequence comes from Pachyuromys duprasi, assembly GCA_028658305.1. Classification (NCBI taxonomy): domain Eukaryota; kingdom Metazoa; phylum Chordata; class Mammalia; order Rodentia; family Muridae; genus Pachyuromys; species Pachyuromys duprasi. The sequence goes on from CM053767.1 coordinate 3,601,138, forward strand.
TATTCTTGTTCTCTGAATTTGAAAAACATAAATAAAAAAGTTACAGCATACAATCCTAACCTCCTCTGTGCAAATAAAAATTCTTTGGGCTGGAGATGTCTCAGTGGTTAAGAGTAAATACTGCTCTTGCCCGTCTGTTTCCAGCACCTGTGCCAGCAACTCACTACTGCCTATGACACCAACGCCAGCCAGAGCAGCCAAAGCAACGGCCTCCTGGGGCAGGTGTATTCCTCTGAGAACACGCACGCACACCCACTTAAAAACAGTAAAAATAAGACCTAAATGTTTGTTTTAGTAGCTATATTAGTTCTGCTCTGTTGGGGGCTAAAGTAATGGCTCAGTGTTTAAAAGCACTTCCTACTCTGGCAGGGTTCTAGTACACACATGTTAGATCACAACAACCCATAATTCAGTTCCACCTACTTCTGACCTCTGAAAGACACTGAATGTAATTTCTATCTGTCTATCTATCTATCTATCTATCTATCTATCTATCTATCTATCTATCTATCTGTACATATATGTAAATATATATTAACTCAGCCAAAAACATTCATACACATAAAAATACAATAAATATATATTTAAAAACTAAAAATCATTTTGAACCATACGTTGTAGTGACATGATATAGCCAGAAATATTCTTGAATTTCAGATAAGATTAACAAATTATTCTAAACAGAAATTGACCTAGAGTTTTCCACACTTGAAAAATTATGAAATACAAGAACATTCAAGGAAGTGCTAGTTTTATCAGTAAACAGAATAACTGAGATCATAGTGTTTATGAGAGAAATGTCATATGAGTCATCATTCTATTTCAATCTTCTTTGTATAAATGTACATTCACAGAAAATAAAACATTTAAAGTAATATTTAACAACAAAATAGTTGGCTATAACATCTCCTTAAAAGTGATAAGTTGTCACCTTAAATACTACAATTAAACTAAGTATCTCCATGATTCAAAAAGGATGTCCTATCACAGTAAACTCATGCACTTGTTCGCTGGATTTGAACTCTCAGAATCAAGGAGGGTATCCGTATAGTTAAAGTTACATGCTTTGCTACATGAGACCTTTTCCTGTGGGAAAATAATTATGTTCCCTTTTGTAATTTAGAAGTAGCAAAAGAGAACAATATTTCCAAGCTGTTATCTTCAAAGTATATTGATGCCTACATTTTGAAGCTTTAGGGCCTTCTCTTGGCCAATAAATCAAGAATTGGCTAGGGCTGACATAAATGTGTTATAGACATATTATAGTTGGCATTTCTAACTCTTATCAATTTTGTATGTTTTATTAGATCAAGCTTGTTGCTAATTAGGATTACGACATCATTTTGATTTAAGTCGAAGCATTTCAGCTATAAGGTTTTCCTTAGAAGCATAGCCTGCAGGATTCCCAATGAATAAAATCATTTCATGACCTGATTTTATCCAGTATTTGTGTCAACTTGTTAATCTCTTTTAGCCATCCTCCAGACAATGGTATTAAAAAAGTTTCAACATAGATATTTTGGGTTAGATAATTTATGTAATATGCAAAGTATGCTCTATGCATTATTTATAATATTTCTGGAATCTGCTAACTAAATGTCAGTCACCTCCTCCCTAGTAATGTCAAAGTGGCCGCTAGCCACTGTCAAACATGTCCCAAGATGATAAATTTTCCCAAATTGTGAGCATTGTTCTCATTGTTAATTTCACTCACAATTTCCCATTTTCCTTAAGAAATATAAACAACATCACAAACCTTTAAATCTTCTGGAATCACAGGATAGAAGGGAGTCCAATCACCTACCTGTTAATTTTATGCTTGTGCTTGAGGGAATGTGTCTCATTGGACTGATTGAGCATGGTTTTAAAAATACATAATTTCATCCTTAATGGTCAAAATATTAAAGTTGACTGTGGATAATATTGAAGATTGTCCTTTCTGAAGGACTCCAAAGCAGACAGCTGAGAGCAGAGTGTGCAGTTCTTAGGTGTTCCACCTCAGATTTCTGAAGTCTTCACTTTCTGACCCGCGAAATCCCTGCTTGAAGGAGAACTTGTAAGGCCTTTAAATATTTAAAAGTTTTCTAGAGAAGGAAATAGAGACACAAATCACAACTATAAAACCCTTAGGCTGATTAAGTCAGAGCTGAGGAAGCATTTTATTTCCTCTCTGGAGTTCCAATATTTTTTCTATTAAGTCTGTTTTCTTAGGATTTTATGCCTTGGGGTTCAGAATACATCAGTCTTGATTTACTAATCTGTTGTCTCATTTTTCTTATTGCCTTTTCTTCTCTCTAACTTAGGTAGTCTTTGTACCCCATCCCTGGCCCAGTCTCAGTTGGCTCTGTACACTAACTCCTGGAGAAGATAATCATTGTTAGTCTGATCAACAAAGTTGTAGGCACCAGATGTAGGGCTGAATTGGGCTACAAAGAGACTCAGGAATAAGGCCTTCTATTTTTATAGTCCTTATGGTAAAGCAGGGGAGGGGGATGCTGAGTCAGCAAGAGAAGACAATTCCTGCACAAGCCTCTTGCTGTCTATCAGCCACACAGCCCTCTAATATGACTGCAGTTAAAAAAAGAACAATAAAACTTCTTCATGGAAAAAGGCATCTGAGGAAAAAAAAGAGTTTGGTGTGGAGAGGCAAACACTTAATAATTGGCAGGGAAGACAGAGAGACAAAGTTGCTTTTGGGAGAGAAATTGTGGTGCAGCATTCCACCTGTGTGGAGCGTTCTTGCTATAGCTACCATCAAACTGTAAAGCTAGTGTTTTGTGGATGGTCCCATACACTTCACAAAGTGCAGAGTTCTAAGAAAGCATCCAACTTGCCTTGTTCTTAAATTCATCATCTATAAAATGGATCTAGAAACACCTGCAAAGTAGTACCCAGTATTCTTGTGTTTTAATAAAATAGAGACTAAAAGGCAAATACAGGATAACAGAGAGTCTTAAGGAGAATGGAGGATATATATCACATCAGGAATTATCAGGTTTCCAAAAAATTAGTGTACAGTTTTCTGAAAAGTATACTAGCCAGTGTTCTTTAGAGAAACAGAACCAAAGCTATGCATTTTACTGACTACGTCCCTTTCCAGACTTATATTTCCAGCATATGTATGTACATCCATCCCCCTATTGACAGGGAACATGGAGAGATGGTGGTAAAGTTGCAGGTCTGAGAACTGAATCTGCCAATGAAGTAAATCCAGCCTTAAGGCACAAGACTACCAGTGCAGATGAAAATGGCAGAGTTGGTAAATTTTTCTTTGTTTGACATGTTTATTTCATTTAGGCCTTTGAAGGATCAGATGGTGTTGATCCCTGAGTGACCTGATTGATGAATTTTGTTCAGATGTCACATATACCCCTCTCAAATAACATACCCTGAGCAATTAAACATCACAAAGCTGAGTGTGATGGGATTTAACCATGGTCTCAATATTTGTGAAGTGTAGCCAGGAGGATTAGAATTCCAAGGACATCCTTAGCTATAGGATAAGTTGGAGGCTAGCCAGGTCTATATGAAACAGTGCCTTCTAAAACTAAACCTGGGGGGAAAACATGGGGAATAAAACCCAAACATCTTGCAAAAAAAAAAAAAGATACTGCCCAAAGTGTAAGCAGCATCTAAACTATCACACTGAAGTTATTATGCACAGGTAAAATTGAATTTGAAAGAAATCTTCAAAAGTGTATTATTATTTGTCTGATAATTCAGAAAAGACTCTAAGATTAAATTTCCCCTCATCACAGGAAAATATAGTTTCAAAGTATAAAAAAAGCTTGATTTGTAAATAGGAAAATACTGATGGCTGGAAATATTAATGTTTCTGCTGATTTGGTTCAAAGTCAGAACTGGAACCCACATGCCCTGAGCAATTTCTGCTCTCTCTCTGGAAGCCACCCAGGGATGCTAACAAAGCTAAGAAGACAGAGCGGAAGCTGCTGCTCTGCTCTGCTTCCTTACCACTCATTCAATCCTTGCTGAGTGGGCTTGCAGCTGAGACTTATTGCAGACCAGTAGCCGCTGGCAGTGAGAGAAGAAGATGAGTCTACCAGAATGTGATGAAAAATGGAAAGTATGATAAGATGTAATGAAGTGAGATAAAATCCTTGCTCAGTGTCCAAATAAACTGCCCGAATTCGGTTTTGTAGCATTCCGAGTGTCCTGAGATTCTGGCATGGGAAACAGCGCAGCAGAGAGGAAAGCTGGAGTTAGAGCCTTGTCTAGAATCACATAAGCCCGAGTTAAGAACGGCTGGTGGCAAAGGTGGGCGTCACTATATTTAAGATTGTTTAAAGTCCAATTAAAGCAAGCATTTGGAGAGAGGTTTAGATCTGGCTTATATTTACTTTCATCTTTAATAATAAATTCTGAGCCGGGCATGAGGGCTGCATGCAAGTAATAATCCCAGTACCTAGGGAGGCAGAGGCAGGCAGATCTCTGTGAGTTAGTGGCCAGCCTAACTACAGCCTGGTCTTCAGTGTGAATTCCAGGACAGCCAATGCTACACAGAGAAACCCTGCCTCGAAAAAGCAAATAATAATGATAATGATGATGATAATAATAATAATATAAATTCTGAGTCAGCTCTACAATTAAGCTCATGTTTGTACCTACACACAATAATTACAAAATTTTCATTGAAAATTGAGTATGGACTCTTTGGAGGAACTCGACAGATAAAAAGAAAAACTTAAGATCAGAACCCTGATTCCCTCTTAACTTCTAACTTGTACAAGAGCTGAAATCGTTTTTGACATCTCCCATTACCTGCGGAATATAAAATTTGGCCCTTCTGCAGCCGCATGGCAGTGATAAAGTGCAAACTAATGGTGTTTGCCCGCCGTACTAACCCTGATGTACCTGGCCTTTTCAAAACAGGGAGGCTAATGTCTAACGAGTCATGTAAAAGTCAGAGTGAGTGAACCTTAAACAAATGCAACATAGCATCCTTTGCATTTCAGTTTTCCTTGAAATATCACCACTTGAGGTCCAGCACTGATGCCAAAAGGCAATGATTTTAAGTTTTGAAATGTGTATTAACGTAACCAAACAACTCAGTGAATAGAAAGCTGAATGCTGGACTGTCCTGACAATCTCCATACTCTCTGAATTTGACCATTTTTTTTTGTAGCTTCTAGATACTTGCCCTGAAAGTCAACTTAACTAATTTATGATAAAAACTAAAATATCAATTTATTAAAATGTACTATTCTTTAATTGTAGAAGGCTCTAGAAATGGGAAATTTATTTAATGGCTCTTTATTAGTTGTTGGCAGTTTAATGCTTAATAATGTACAACCAGTATACACAAGTGTGCAAGGTGAATTTATTTCTATTTGTCATTTTTTAGTGTATCCTTTCCCCAGTAAAACAAGTGACATGCCGATGATGAATGGCCCTTCCTCAGTAATGATTCTAGTCGATCAGAAAATAAAGTCCAATATTTGTGCTTGTCATTCTGTTTCAGTTGCATAAGACAACTCTTGGGGGTAAAGAAATTATCACAATGCTCACACATCCAGGGAATAAAAATGCACAATGGGTACATTTGGCGTTTTTTGTTTCTTTATTTGTGTGGATGAAAGAGTCTCATTTTGAAGTCCAAGATAGCCTCAGATTCACTGTGTGACACAGGAAATCCCTGTAGCTCTGCACCTGGGGTCACAGGTTTGTGCTGCCACACAGACTCAGTGTTGCCTCTTCTGCATATCAGATAGGCTAGTGCTGGGAGACTAGCTTCAGCTTGGATAGTTTAGTAAACCTGATTGGGCTGTGAGCTGCACTGCACATTTTTTTTCCCCAAGGGAGCTTGGGCTGAAGCCGTGGCAGGCACTGTTTTCCAAGGCACACTTGCCTGAACCTCAAAACCATGCATGCTACAAAACATCCCTCTATATACGTATAACAACACCTCTCCAATACCTTAGGTCTCAACCTTCCAAATCTTAGGCCCACCACACCAGACAGAAAGTGGTTCTCATAATGCCATTGTGATTACCTTCACTTCATTCATAGTCTTGCAATTTACCTACACAGTTTTAAACAATGCTTCATTTCTGTCTTCTTAGAACCATTTATAAACTTAGTATCAATAATCTTTGGCTTCCTGCTTTTATGTTCATAATAACATATTATAAACATTAATGTTTTGTGTCTTGATTCTATTTACCTATTTTTGATGACTTTTCAATTCTAATGTCATTGGACATCTCAGTTGTTCCCAGGGTTTGACAATTATGAATGTCTGCATTGTACACATTCTTGTATGTACAGCAAATAAGTTTCTGGTGGGGGAAAGACAGGGTACAACCCCAGCGCCTTGGCATATTAGGTAACCACTCTGTCACTTACCTTTGTCCTCAACTCTCGAAAATAAGGATTTGAGTTTACTATGCATGGGAGGTAAACCTTCTGAACCAAAAAGGAGGAACATATTGTAACTCTTTGCAGATTATGATATATGATACATGGTGAACAAACTGTCTCAATTTACAGTCCCTCCCACCTAGCAAGGGATTCTTGTAACTCTATTTCTTCACTAGTTAACTTTATTGAGCTGCATTTTGCTGATGGCTTAGGTTCATTCTTCCTCTAGATTTATTGAGAGTTTTGTTTCCTCATGTGTGAAATGCTTGTTTTAAGTCACTTACCTGTTTTTATTGGGTTATCTGTGTTTCTAACATCAGCTCTTCATATAAAGTCTGGATAAAAGTTGTTCCCTGGCCTATAGAGTCTCATCAGGACTGGCTGCATTGTCCTCCTCTGTGGCCTGGTAAGGCTGCTTCCCCTCAGGGGCAGGTGAGCAAAGAGCTAGGGTCAGATGAAAGGGGAGGGAGACCTCCATTAACAGTGGACTGGGGGAGGGGCAGGGGAGGAGAGAGGGAAGGTGGGAGGGATTAGGAGGGGATGAGGGAGAGGCTACAGCTGGGATACAAAGTGAATAAATTGTAATAAATAAATAAATTAATTAATTAATTAATAGCTGTTTCCCACCTGAATAAATAGCTAGATAAATACATACATACATACATACATACATACATACATACATACATACATACATACATAAAGGAAAAGCTGTTCCCAGCCTGTACATGCAGCAAACAGCTCCTTCTAGTCTATGTCTTGTCACTTTTTTAAATGGTGTTTTTGAAGAAGACAAAATTGCAGTCATCATTTTAACATCACTGAATTTATTAATCTTTTTCTTTCTCATCACCGCTCTTGGGTTGTGTTTAAGAAATCCTTTACAACTAAGGGCATTAATATATTCTTCCCCGTTATCTTCTAAAAGCTTTATGGTTTTGCCTTTCACATTTAGGTTTTTAATCTACCTGGAATTGATTTTTTTTATATGGCATGAATGCTTTTGCTATTATGCCATAATTTTTAAAAATCGAACATCCACAAGGTCACCATTATCATTTAGTTTATGCCTCCACAATTGAATGGGTAGAGGGTAGTGGCCTGCCACGAAGTCAGAGTGATGCTGGGCAAAAAGGGAGAAAATTTGTTTTCTTTTTAAGAAACTGTAATTAAGTTCCCACTGTGTGGCAGGGTGTTTTACTTCCTAACCTCCAAAAAGCTCATTTTATGCATGAAGCAACCAATAGTGCAATGTTTGGGGGACTCAGTGAAGACCCAAGAGTAGCATAAATCTGAAAAACATTGCTCTTTCTGTTTCTTCCCTCTGAAAGCACCTGTACCTATTACAATCTAGCTTAAGGACTTTTGTCCTCATCATTTTATTCCTTTTACTTTATTATGAAACTTGGATTTTTCTAAGTAAAATAGTTTTACTTGCTATATATTAATTATGACTTCTCCTCTGACAACTTCTCCCTGGCCCTCCCTTTCTTTCCTTCCATCCAAACCCAAACACCCTTTGCCTCTCAGAAAATCAACAGGTATCTAAAGAATAATAAGAAAATAAAACAGAAAAAAAATCTCAAATAGGACAAAACAAAGCAAAGAAAAAAAAAGTCAAAGAAACAGTACAAAAACACTTATAGGAGCAGACACACACACACATGTTCATAATAACTATTAATTTTGGTTCACTCAAATGAAGAATTGTGATTTTCTTTTACCACTAGCTTAATATTCATAGTTTTATTCAAGAAATGGAAACAGTTGACATCTTCTTAGAGTTCCAATTATTACTGAACATTTACAGGTCCCATCACCTGTGTTATACTTATTGGCTATGTCCAGTGGAGCCAGTGGGGGTCTGGTAGGTTTTCTCTGAATCCATGTTGTTGCAGGACTAAACAGCTACTATCTTCGCTTTCCTAACCCATAGCCACCAGCTTTCTAATACTAGCTCCAACCAAAGAGAATCAAGTTTATCTGATATTTGGAACTGACAAGCTGGAGCTGTGAGTGAAAGATTTTAACAAATAAATGTTTCTGAAACTAAATGATCAAGAAGAATTAATAATTTTAGGAACCAATGTGCATTTTCAATTATCCAAAAGTAAGTTACCAAAACAAAACTTAGGTGGATAAAATAAAAACTTTAAACTTTCTAGTTCTAGAATAGGCCAATAGAGAAAATCCAATAAAAAAAATGTCCCTTTTGTTTGCATAGTAAAAACAAATGCACAATGAAATACTGAAAGCTGTTTACGAAAGGGGCATTAGGAATACAAACACTTAAGAATGTGTTTCCCAAAGACTCCTATACTGAAAACTATAAATCACCACTCAGAGAAACGAAAAACAGAAATCCAGTACTTTCAAATGTCCAGTACTGTTGAGATATGAATTTATGTCAACGCTCTCTGCTAAATCCCTTCAAGGGGCTTCTGCTCATCAGTATAAGCCTGTCAACTTTTTACACATTTTTGTGTTGACAATCCAAGAGAGCTTCTTATAAGAACACGTGTATGTCCCTCTTTTAACAGGGCCAAACACCTTTCCCATGCTGACTCTGAGCAGTGGACAATCCACTGGTGTTGGGGATGGTCGTTGCATACATTTGCTGCACAGAGAACAGCATTCATATCCACTGCCCACAATTTCAGTAGCACTCATGGGTGAGATGTGTCTAGTGATTGCACAAAGTCCCTTAGGAGGCAAAAATTCCCCCAATTCAGAGCCATTAGCCTAATATGTCATTTCCTGAAACAGCCATTCAAGTGGTCATTTTCTCTTAGCCTTTTCATTTACTGATTTCAAACATTGTCTTTTACTGTAATCTTTACCATTGCTTTATAATAGATTAGCTCATTTATAATTTATAGTAACTATCATATCCATTTGAGGTATTCATTTATTTCCCAATAATTATAGAATAATTCCCATTTTTCTCAACATTGTATTTAAAATTCAACTTTACTTTCCAGTCACCACTTTTCTCTTCACATCTTGCTTAAAAATGCTCTCTGTCTCTCTGCCTGCTTGTAAGTCGCTCAGACCTGCATCAAAACAAGCTTTTGACACTTTTGTTCATTATTAGTTCCCCTCTCTATGTTCCTTTTGAATTTGATTTTGTCCGCATTACATTTCTGACTTCTGCTTTTTCCTTGTAGAGTTAGTACATTCTCTCTTTAGTGTTTGTGTGAACGCTTTAAGTTATACATGCATGATTTGTAAAATATACTATTCATTCACTGCCCAATATTTTTTGTAAGTTGTCATTCTCAAATAAACTCTTATGTAAAAGTAAATTTTATTCTCCAGATGCTGTCTTAGAATCTTACAGCTGAATAACTGGCCCTTTTTTGGTTCTTTCTGAACTCTTGCTGTGTGGTTCAACACAGCTTTTCTGGCTCAAAACTCCTCTCCATGCTGACTGATTCAAACTGGCTTCTCTTGGCCCCTCCTGAATTGCTCTACTTCTGAATGGCACTCAGATGCTTCTCCTGCACTGTACTGAACACAATGCTACTGCACTGTCTTCTCTACTGAATTCGCTACTGTACTCAACCATTCCTGTCTTTTTTTCTGATCCACTGAACTCTACTGTAGTGTCTTCTCTACTCTCTACTGTGCCTCAGTCACCTCTTTCTTATCTGTTTCTTAAGAGTTAGTTGTATACTCTCTCAGTCTCATTCTGTCAAACCTTTCTCTGATTGGTCACCTTGTCTGCCACTCAATTAGACACCACTTTCAAACATGGGTGCTTCATTCTAAAGACTAATTTTACCTTCATTGTTTGATTAAAGGTGTGTCATTACAGCTAGATAACACAGACCTGGAAGGTCTTTGGATGTGGACCCTTGCCAGAGAGACGATGTTGCTAGATTATAATTCCTTTATACCCTTTCTGAGAACTGTTGGAGGATATCCCCAGGCACCTATATGGCTGTTATTATGCCCGATTGTGGCTGCTGCAAACAGTTATGTACTCTGTTTATCTCTAGCCTACCCATTCATTCTTATTCTTCGAAATGTGAGTGATTAATACACATCTGAATTTTTCACACATTTATGTACACAGTACAGTTGATTTTAAAACATAAAAACTTAACTCTTAATCATTTAGCATGAAATTGGGGACCTTTTAAAACGAATCTCTAACCTTCCTTCTCTGTGCTGCATCTACCACCTCTTCAGTTTTGGTGCAATTTTTTTTCATTTTCTTAGACAGACACTGCAACTATAAGACTGAACAAGAAATCTTTGCATTCACCACATTTTCTGTCTCACTGGTTCCACACCAGACTGTTGCTTTTAAATTCAATATGATTATATCTATAGTTACTAAAGCCATCATCTCTCACTCCCTAGTTTTCATTTGAGTATGTGTCTGTGCATCTGTGTGTGTGTGTGTGTGTGTAGTGAGAGGTATAAAATTACTTTAAAAGTTTCTTTTAAGCAACTCATTACTATATTCATCATGGTAAATGTTAGTTTGCTCAAGTTTCTTACAATTCAGTTTCTGTTCCCTTTGACCACCATCTCTCTATTTTTCATTCTTTCATAACTTCTAGTGGCTATTATTTCATTCTCTACCCCTATAATTTGGTATTTTTTTAGATATACATTTCAATGGGATAATAAAAATATGTATTTTGGTGTCTGGAATATTTCAATTAATGTAGTTTTTCCCAGATTCATTCTAACTGGTATAAATGTTAGAATTTTCTTCTTTTACTTGTTGAATAAAATTTCCTTATGTATTACTTTCAATTCATCCATTGGAAAACCCTGGGTTTTTTTGTTTTGTTTTGTTTTGTTTTGTTTTTTTTTTTGGTCTTGGCTATCATATGTAATGGTATGTGAAACAAATGACTTCAGGTATATTTTCATGATAGTGTATATATATATATATATATATATATATGTGTGTGTGTGTGTGTGTGTGTTTGTGTGTGTATACAAAAACAGAAATATAGAATTCTAGCTCTGCTCCCTATTTGTACAAACTTTGGCAAAATATTATTTTTTCTATCATAAATTATTTAATTTATTTTTCACTTCACAGTATTATCTTAACATTCACATGTACTTGTGGTTTATTGAGAGATCAGTAAATACTAATTTACCTTCTGTTAATCGTTATTAAATCAATAAGCTCCCTAGAGAGGAGTTTTTAGCATAGAGTGTTCATAATGGCAGTTTTTTGAATTACAGTGCATAATACTTTTCAAATGTACTTGAAGAGTAAGTAGATTGACTGAGGAGTAGGTTTTCAGGATAGAGTGAGGTCATATTATATATTTAACTCCTTACATGATGATTTTGAAGTTCTGTTCTAACTAATTCATAATTGTGGGCTCCATTTTAGTGAACCAGGCTTTATTTTAGGTATTAAAGTTAGAAAAATTTACTAAAAAGAAAAAAAAAGATTATGTTGTTTTTAAAGATTAAAAAAAAAATTTGTGTGTGTGTTGGCTATGTGCACCTGAATAAAAGTGCCAGTAGAGTTTAAAAGAGGGCAACAGTTCCTAAATGTGGAGTTACAGACAGCTCTACCTACCTCACAGGGGCCCTGGGAACTGAACTTGGGTCTTCTTCAAAAACAGTGCATGCCCTTAACCACTGAGCCACCATTCCAGCTCTCAGAAGACTGATTATGAATGTGATGATACTCCTGGAAGTCCAGACAACAAATGCAGCCTGGAAAGAGCATAATCCCTGAAGCCGTGGCTTTGTGTGTCTGCACATGCACAGCAGCCTCTGTCTTCATGAGACGTCCTGATTGATTCAGTAGAGCACCATAGTGTCCAACTGAAAACTAGGATTAAGTCCAGTGATACACAGAGTAAATCCATTGCATAGTGATAATAACAACAATAATCATCTTGGAGAGAATTAGCCTGTATTAGGTTGGGTAATACCTTATGAAGTAATTATAATTTTCAGGAACAGAACCTGTATGTCCACAGAAAAAGAAATTTATTTAAGCATAGAAGATTGTTGGGAGTTTTTCTTTGGAAACTAATCACTTTGAAATGCATGTAATTATATTCTTATTTTTAAATACTTCATAGGAAAAAAAGTGGGTTTTTTTGTTTGTTTTTTTGCTATAAGAACAACCCTGTGATTCTTTGTGTCCCCTGAATGAGTTAAGCTTATGTACTTTGGAGGGCATGAGGAATCATCGCAGTCACCTGGGTGCAATCCTACATCTCTCAATGTTTGCTCTTTTAGTCAAGGGCAGAGAAGATGTCCTGCAAACTATGTAGAAACAGTAAACAACAGGAGACTGTTGTCTTCAGTTCCCTCTAATGTGCCTTCTAGCACTGGTCCTGAGAGCCCAATCATTCCTTGTCCCGGTGATGGCATTTTCACAGCTTCCTGTGGTAAATAGATTGTTCTAAAAATGCCATTTTAATAGAGTGAGCTTTCCTAAGAATCCATTCTAAAAGTTCCCTCTCAATTTCCCCCTAGTCGGTCTTTCTTGTATGGAGGTAATTATTGATTAGTTCTAACCTCTGCAGACGGATGCATTCCTCTGAGCTTTTATAGCTTTACCCGTTTTCTTGATAGTACAATTCATTTGTGTCCTCATCACCTTAGCTTGACATTTCTGTATTCCTTCTGTGTGATTCATGTTTATTTGGTTTCTCAAAGTATTTAGAGCTCTTATTATTGGTTAAGAGCTTTTTAAAACTTCTTAGAAAATATATCTACTCACATTTTTATGATTCATACACTCTTAACTTTGAGGGCAGATTTCTGTTAAAGATACTGAAAGGATATAATAAGCAAGACTTCCCTTTGTTAGATAAACTAAACTATGAGTGATTTTCTTCCCTGTGCATGACAGGACACTTGCTCTGAAGCTCACTGACCCCCAAAGCTGCTCTGGTTCAAGACAGAGTAACATTTATTCCAAGCCTGGGTCCGGAGGTTTTCCTCATAGGTTTCCGTTAGGAAGATGAGGAGGAGAGAGGACTGAGGACCTGTTTGCCTCTTGTACCCTGACTGTGAACTCTTCCATGCTTGGAGGTACAGCACAAGCTCTGTAGCCTGAGCAGCCTTGGTAGAGGTCAGAGCACTTACCTAGAGCATGTGGGAAACCCAGGCTTTACATGTCATCTAAGAAGACTGCAGTGAAGGTTAAACAGAATAGTGTTTAAGAGGCATTCAGTATTTAGAATGCTTGTCATGAAAGCTTTTTGAATGAACTTATGAAATGGTTTTTATTCCTTATATTCTTGTGAAAGGTCCAAAGACAACATTTAGACACCAATTCAGAGCTTGTAGATAAATGCTCCAGAGATGCTACTTTCTCTTATACTTCCTACTGTTTTAAAGATTCAGTGCATTCCAAACAATATTTTACAAAAGGGAATGGTATTGACTTATTGAAAATGTGACTTACATTAATCATGACTATCATTTCCATAAAATGATTCTCCTTTAGGAAAATTTCCTATAATAAACAAGAAAACTGTATCACAATGGACTTAGTGATCTATCTTCCAGGTGGCTCTCTCCCATGACACTCTCCCAATGTCCCTGCAAGGACTCCCTTGTTTGCATCATTAATGTCATTGGGAACACCAGATTCTATGAAAAGGTCTAGCTTGAAATTGTTGTTAATTCTCCAAGCTTTCTTACTTTCAACCACATTGGCCATTCAACCACACTGTCATATTTGCTAGTCACATATACGACATTTCTCTGAATGGTTTTAGTTTCTTCATGAATAAAATGTTGTAATAATAATCTCTCCTTTAAGTGACAATTTTAAAGATTAAAAAAAATATTAATCAAGCTCTTCATACAAAACATCATAATTTGAAGCCGTAGCACAATTTTAACAATTTTATTACCATTTATAAACTTAAAGTGAATATGCCTGTTACAAAATGAACAAAATTAAATATTAAATAGGTTTAAAAGTAAACATTAAAAATATCCTGGGCTGAAATAAAGTCATGTTCAAAATAAAGTTTGAATTATGTCCAATTTGTGCAGAAAACATTCAACGGTTTTTGAAACAATGGTTAAATGATCAAATGACATGGAAGAAAATGTTTGAATTTTGGGGATAAATTGTGATAAACTGTATGATATAATTAGGCAAATTATTGTCAATCTTAATCTTTTAAACTTTACATAACCAACTGAAAAAAACAAACAAGACAAAAAGTCTAAACTAAGGTAACCTTGGAGTAGAGGTTAGTATGGAGAACTAGCAGAGCCATGAAAAAATAAATATATTTTCATTAACTTGGAAATAACCTAGAACCCCCACACAGAGGTAGCTCATGGCAGCTCACTCTCCAAATGGGCTCCCTAATATGGGGAGCAGGAGCTGTCTCTGACATGAACTCAGTGGCTGGCTCTTTGTTCACCTCCCCCTGAGAGGGGAGCAGCCTGACCAGGTCACAGAGGAAGACTATGAAAGACAGTTCTGATGAGACCTGATAGGCTAGGGTCAGATGAAAGGAGAGGAGGGTCTCCACTATCAGTAGACTGGGAAAGGGGCATGGAAGGAGATGAGGGAGAGAGAGAGGGCAGGATTGGAAGGGGAAAAGGGTATGGCTACAGCTGGAATACAATGTGAATAAATTTTAATAAATAAAAAAAGTATAAAAATTATATGTAAAAATTTCTAACAAAGATTTCAAATATAAGGAAAGAATCAGAAATACTGGTATTTAGGCAACTTAAAAAGAAGTTGATTCTAGAGACCTTGCAACTCAAAAATAAGATAAAATAAAAACCTCACAAAAACTATATTTCATGTTTTCTTTCCAAATCTGCCACAAGTTACATCCTACAAAATGATTACTGGCTAACATCATAACTGTTGCAGTTATGGTTTTGTAAGAAGCAGATGCTGAGACTTTTTTTTTTTTTTCCAAAGGAGCTGTTTGGTCATTAGTAGTGGAAGGAAGATGAAGGATGCTTGGCTAGAGAGGAAGAGACATAAACATGATGGTTCTGCTCATCCAGTAGTCACAGCTGAGACTAAATGGATTTCCTAACTTAAAACAGCCCTGTGTGAGAGGACAGGGTTGAACATTGGATTACACTGAAATGTGACCTTGGATCTGATGGCTCTCCTACAGAGACAATTGTTGCAACCTGACACCAATGACTTATGTCATCAAGGGCACAGGCAGCTTCTAGACGATACTTGTTCTTCCATGAAGGTGATTTTGAGTCATTTCTCCCAGTATCCAACACAGTGACTCATGAAAGATCCCAGAGTCCTTTGCTTTAGACACGTACAACTGTGTACTCTCTCTTTCTGATGCAAGGGCCAGGAGAGAATGACTTCCACAACTACACATATATTATGGATCTACTGGTGGAAGAACTTTTTCCAGCAGCATGCCTTAACAAAGCCACAACTTTCCAGTCTGTGCTGATAAGGACACTGGTCTTTCTACACTTCCATATACATTGTAACTAACTCCAGGAAATTTCTTACTGACTCTCAGCCTATTCGCATTTACCTTTTCACATATTTTTTGGCTGTTTTGAGTTTTGTTTTGTTTTTTAAGTATCACAGCAAGTATCTTACTAAAAACAAAGCAATAAAAAAGGGCAAATCTTTCTAAGCAATGTTCTACTCTAAGTGTTCTGCCTGGCTGGCACTTAAGTATTTGATTTGATTTTATCTGGAGTTATCATTTCCTTTCCTTCCCCTCTCCATTCTTTGCTTTTTTACAAATTGCAACTCTTTCTCTTTTGTGACAGTTCATGCATTCAGTTTTCTTTAAAGAAACAAACTAGGTTCTGTACAAACATGAACAATAGGTAGCTAAACACAGAAGCAAAAATTCTTTATCTTTGACTCTGGGTAGTCACTGAGAGGATTGTGTATGTGTATAATTTAAATAAATATTAAATTTATATATTTATATAAAATTATTACAGCATATATAAATAAATGTATTAAATAAAGCTATTTAAGTCAATACATTATTTTAATATATGTATATGTTAATATATAATAAATTATAGAAAATTTATATATAAATTATATAATTCTAATATATAATAAATTATATATTAACTTAATATATTTAAATATATATTAATTTAAACAAAGATCTCTCATGGCTGTTTTTTTCTAAGAAACCCTCTTTTATTTGCTGATATGATAGTATAACACACTCTACATTAACTTCAATACATAGTTAAGCTTATTTTTAGTAATTTATGTGTTTTTCCAGGAAAGCATTTTCTCCAAACCTAATTATCCCATGGATTTTTTTTTCCAACTTAGATTTAACAGACATGTTCAAGAAGACAAATGTGCAAAATAAGTCAGTGGAAGGAAGAATAGATTTAGGTTGACCTCACACTTCAGAACAATGCCCCCAGACCCTGCAGCTCAGTATCTGAGAGTCCAGAACAATGTTCAGCGCAGAGTCCCAGAATCAGATCTTGTAGAGTAAGGCAAGGGAGAGCCTTGGATCACCAGGCTTAGAAATTCCTGTTGTTTTACTTTATTTTTTTTAATTAACTAATTATTTTTTAAATAAACTACAGGTGGGAGGCAATTCACGCTGCCTAATTTTGAGACCTGCAATCACCAGGGAGTTCGTTGCTTTCTGAAATTCTATTTAAGATTTCTTAAAGCCTTGGGAATGTTTCATGGTTTGGGGATGAGGAATTTCCTTTGAAAATTTTTAACACATTCTTTAATTTTCTCTTTTTGTATGTGATTTTTTTTGTAAAATACATCTAAATGAAAAACAAACAATTATTAAAACATTTTAGTGCTTCCTCTTCTGCTCCTATGCCTACTAAAGTAATATTTACTTTGTTTAAAACAGACACTATTCAGTCGTCCCTGATAGTATCTGCTTGAATACGTGTCCTAGTTTGCTTTCTGCTGCTATAGCTAAAACCATGACCAAGAGTAAGTTGTAGAGGGAAGGGTTTGTTTGGCTAATACTTTCACACCACGGTTCACAGCAGAAGGAAGTTGGGGCAGGAACTCAAGGGAAAGACACAGAGGAATGTTGCTTACTGGTTTTCTCAGATTGACTTCTTGTGTACCCCAGGACCACCTGCCCAAGAATTGCACTAACCCTAGGGCCATCAATCAGCAATCCAGAGTATGCCCTACAGACATGCCTAGAGGCAATCTATTGGAGATATTTTTCTCAACTGAAATTATTCTTCCTAGATGATTCTAGAAGGGCTGCTGCACCGCCCCTGGCAAGGTGGGGCTTGCGAGGGGCACCTGCCCAGGAGTGTGGAGGATGGAGCCCAGGCACTCCACGCTGTGCCGGGTGGCGGCATGGACAGGTTCCTGGTGAAGGCAGACCCTGGAGACCCCCGGGAAGGAGGGGAGGAGCTCGCCCTGACCGGAGCCTCGCACTGCTTGTTGAGCCCCAGCTGGTGGCACCTTCGTGCAGAAGGTCTGAACTGTGATTACACCGTCTTGTTCAGCAAAGCAGAGGCAGATGAGATTTTCCTAGAGTTGGAACAAGAAGTGGAGTATTTTGCCTGTGCACTGGCCAAGGTCCACGTGTTCAGAAAGTGGCACACTGTTCCCAGGAAGCAGGCAGCCTATGGAGATGCTGCACTGACATACATATTTTCTGGTCGTACACTGACCCCGAAGCCCTGGATTCCAATCCTACACCATATTCGAGATCAAGTCTGCAGGGAAACAGGAAAGACCTTGAACTTCATGTTCATTAACAGGTGCAAAGATGGCTGCGACCACATTGGGGAGCACAGAGATGATGAAAAAGAACTGGCCCCAGGGAGTCCCATCACATCTGTCTCCTTTGGTGCTTGCAGAGACTTCCTCTTCCGGCACAGAGACTCTCAGGGGAAGGGATCCCGGACAAGCCCCCAAAGTATGTTGTGCCCGAATCAATCACGATTCCCCAAAAAACCATCACCAGGAGCTGAGTCCATTGCAAATCACATGAGGATCTTTTTATTACAAATCATTACAAACTGCAGCTTGGGCTCACAGCCCCCACTGCCAAAGTGGTGAAGAGCCAAGAGCCTCGTGCTCAGGATAGTTGGTTAATTTAAAGATTCTGTTCCCTCCCAGCATGCCCAAGGCAGGGGCGACTCCTACCTGGTAAGCATCTATTTGTCGAAACATTACATTTTGAATTGATTGGCTATAAGAAGGTCCCCAAACCATTAATCCCTCCCTAGGGGGCTGGGCCAGTTTCCTAGCAACTGTATCTCTAGTATGTGGGTAAAGAATGTGGTAAGACAAGTTCTTCCACTGGTCCTCCCCACCCAACTATTTTAGACCTCAAGCACTAAAAATAGCCACGTTTAATCTCTTGGTCTCTCACAACCAGGACAGAAGGGTATTAGGTTTACTATATTGAGAATGTCCAGTAGATCTTTTCCTAGATTCTAAGATTATGTTAAGAATAGTAATGTCTGCTTTAGCTTGGGGTTTAGGTTAGTGTAATAGCAAGTTCAAGGCTCTGGATTTGATCTGAAGTTCATAAAAGGAATTGAGTGACGATGTGGCAGAGGGTAGAGATGGCAAGAAGGAGAGAAGAGGAAGAGGGAGGAGGAGGGGAGGGCTATGGAAAGATTTTTCTACTGCTGAAGAGTCCTGTGGCCCTCAAGAATCACTATTCTCTCAATTGCACTTCAGAATAGAGAGCTCAGAAGTGATACAGCTTAATATGACAAATGGGTGGTGATTTGTTGCCTGTAGAAGAATAACATCCCTAAGATTTCATAAGACCTGTGCAGACACAGTGCATCACCGTCTTGTGACCTGGCAAAATTGTTTTTTGCCTTAATTTCCCTAATATCTCTTTAATGGAAGACTCAACCTCATACCACTGTGGGTTCGTTAAAATGTGCAGCATCACCTGGTGTATAGCACTTGAAATTTATATAATGTGTTTAATCATATTTATATGATATATAAATACCAAGTAATATATATATTTATTCATAACCACATGATTACCAATATTAAAAGTATATTAAAACAGTCAATTTAAAAGGAAAATGAAGATAAAAACTGAGCTAAAGAGTTTACCCAGTAGCAAATAGTTTATATTTCTGTGAAATGGAACATTTAGCAGAGACAATAATGTATAAACTAAATTATCTGAAATGGGTATAAACTATGTATTGTATTCTTGTTCCAAAAAGAAACTGTGTATGATATCTTATGCTATAAGTAACTGAGTTAGACAAAGATGTAAATGGTCATCTTGTCACTGGACAAGCTATTTTAAATCTTAAGGAACAGCAAAATAGGGTATGGATTCCTTTTCCACAATGGAGTCAGGGATCTCCAGAGAAATAACTCTAGTGTTTCTCACTTTCCCTCTTCCTGGCTCTGTGATTATAAGAAATTGGCTCAAGTGATTATGGAGGTGAAATCCTATAATCTTGAACTAGATTAAAGACTTAAATGTAAGACTCAACATGATAAAACTCCCTAAAAGAAAACAGGAAAGAAAGCTCAACTCTATTGGATTTGGCAATGATTTTTTTTTCCTTTGTGACAACAAAGGAGCAGAATCAGGAGAAAAAAAAGCATGTAGGATTATATCAAACTAAGAAGCTTCTGCACAGCAAAGGGCATAAACAAAGAGCAAAGAGAAACATGGGATACGAAAAAAAAAATATTTGTAAGCCATGTATCTGTACAAGGGTTAGAGTCTCCCAAATGTAAGGATCACAATAGCATACCTCACTAGCGCATGTGCACAAAGGACACTTGAGAACTGCTGACAAAAACGGAATAAAACAAAGCAAAACAAAGTGTAAAAAGACAAAAATCCAGAACTACCACAAAATCCACACTGCAGGAATTAGGGTCAGTGTGCCAAAGAGAGGACTGGACTATTATGTTCTTCCACATGTCATTCACAATAGGCAACCAAGCTATCTGCAAATAGATGAATAGGTAAGAAACTGTGGTGTGCAGGAGTATTGTGTTATTTATATGCATATACAATGGAACGTTACCTAGCCACAACAAATACAGAAACCCTGCTTCTCCCAACAGGAATGACAATAGACTAATCAAGTGCTCCAGAGAGACAATGACAGGTATGCTGTTGCTTGCAAGTAGACCCAAAGGAGTCAGACCCAGAAACAGAGCTGAAGAATGATAGTCAGGGGATAGAAGGCAGAAAAGTGGGATGAGAGATACACACTTTCAGTTGTAAGATAAGTGTTGGGGACTTAAACATATGCTGTCTGTGGTAAATAATATTCTATTGATTACTTGATGGTTATAAAAAGACTAAAGAGTCTTTAACTTCTCTGTGGAACACAAATGCTATGTGCCTTGATGGTAACTCTGTTTATTTAGTAAGCATGTCATAATGTGTAGGTAAATCAAACCATAATGACCCCCTTCAAAGTATTTATTTTTTGTAAGTTAATGATACTTTAATAAGGTTAGTTTTGTTATTTTAAAAAACACAATGCACTCTGATTAGTTTCTCAGATAATGCTAATTTAAAGAATTTTAATTTAAAATATGTTTAACTATTTTAGTAGCATTTATTAATTATATATAATAGTAGGGTTTCTTGTGACATTTACATTTATGCGTACGGTGTGATTTACCATAAAATCATCTGCCACACTCTTATCTTCCTTTTATCCCCAACTCCTTCCTACCAGCTTCCTGCTCCACTCCCACTACATAGTTCTCTTTCCCCTTTTGTTAATCCAATGTGTTTTTTATAGGGTTAGTCCATGTGTAGGGATGAAGGGTAATTTAAAGGGACAGGAGCATGCTAACAGCAACACTACATTGAAGAAAAAAAAAAGTCTCTCACTCCACAAAGAGCCATAAACTGCTGTATGTTCTCAAGGACATGTGTTTTCTTAGCCTCTGCCCTCTCTATGACAGGCTATAGCAAAGCCCAATCATTTGCAAGTCATGAAAGGTACTGTGAATTCAGCACCATGGTGAGGACCAAATAATCCCTCCACGTTCCATTTGGTCATTTAGCTCAAACCCTTCCATGAGGTTTCCTGAGCCTCTGAGGGGTTGATAACGATGTTGTGTTTGTAACTGGGCACTCTGCAATTGCTGCTCTCAGCCTGCTGATCAGTTGGGAGTTTGAGCATTAACCAGATGCTCTACATTAAGAAGCTTCTCTGTAAAAAGCTGACAGCAGCATGACTCTGCCGTAATAAATTTAATTTGAGGGACACATGATCTCCATTCTACAAACCACATCTTTAGCTTCCCCACTGTGGCCTATAACCTTCCAAACTTTTGATTATGTAAACCAAGTCAGATGTAAACCAGTACCAGGTTGTCTCACATCCAACCAGATAGTGGCTAGTTGCTCCTAAACAGCCATTCTTAATGTTAAAAATTACTTATTGTATGGATACATAGACAACTTAAAGCTATAATTTGGTAAGTTTAATGAAACAATTATTTTCTTAAGATTTACTTCTTTTATAGACAATTATGTCTAAAAGCCATAGTAGCAGTGAAGTTTTGTATAAAATGAACTGTGAGTGATAATTTTAGCAACATAATGTTTTATTAAGAGGTTTGAAAACAAAGAACTGCAACTAGTCCCGGCTGAATGGTATTCATTGTAGAAGTTTTATGTGTCTGCATGTAACCCTTAAATATCTATGTTCTTATTTGCATACTATAGTCACAGCAAAGATAGCAGTATTGCCTGCATCCTGCTTCCAGGAAGGTTCTTGGTCATTTACATTCCTCCCTCATTTATTTATTTATTTATTTATTTATCTATCTATCTATCTATTTATTTATTTATTTATTTATTTATTTATTTATTTTAAATTTTTTACTTTTTAAAAATTTTGACGGCAGTTATTGTTTTTTAAAGTAATTTATTTATTTTTATATTAATCACAGGTTATATATTTTGTATCCCAGCCTTAGCCCCCTCTCTCATTCCCTCCCACTCTCCCCATCCCTCCCTCATCTTGTCCCTGCCCCCCTCCAAGTCCACTGATAGAGGAGGACCTCACTCCCTTCCATCTGATCCTAGCTTATCATGTCTCTTCAGGGCTGGCTTCAATGTCCTCTTCTGGGATCTAGTTAGGCTACTCCTCCCTCAGGGGGAGGGGGCAGTCGACAAGCCAGCCATTGAGTTCATGACAGAAATAGTCCCTGTTCCCCTTACTAGAGTACCCAGTTGGATACTGAGCTACCATGGGCCACATCCGAGCAGGGGTTATAGTTTGTATCTATACATGGTCCTTGGTTGGAGAAACGGTCTCATTGAAGACCCCTGTGCCCTGATCTATTTGGTCTTTGTGGAGCTCTTGTCCTTGCCAAATCTTACTAACTCCCCCTTTTTTCATATGATTCCCTGCACTCTGGTGATGGCTTGGTTGTGAGTCTTAATATCAGCTTTGGTTCATTGTTAGTTACAGTCTTTCAGAGGCCCTCTGTTGTAGGCGCCTGTCCTGTTGCTTGTTTTCTCCTACATTCAATGTCCATCCCATTTGTCCATCTAAGAGAGGATTGATCATCCCACCCTGGGTCCTCTTTCTTGCTTATCTACCCTAGGTGTATACATTTCAGCATGGCCATCCTATTCTGTAGGTCTATATAAGTGAGTATATACCAAGTGTTTCTTTCTGCTTTTGGGATACTCAGGATGATCATTTCCAGGTCCCACCATTTGCCTGAAAATTTCATGATTTCCTCCTTTTTAATTGCTGAGTAGTATTCCATTGTGTAAAAATACCATAATTTCTGTATCCATTCCTCGACTGAGGGACATCTGGGTTGTTCCAGGTTCTGGCTATTACAAATAAAGCTGCTACAAACATGGTTGAGCAAATGTCCTTGTTGTGTACTT
>CM053767.1:3624441-3666491 GCA_028658305.1 Pachyuromys duprasi
GATCATTTCTTTAAGTGTTTCTCTGCCATTCTACAGTCCTCTACAGAGAGTTCTCTGTTCAGCTCCTTACCCCATTTTTTAATTGGATTACTTGATTTGTTGCTTTTTAACTTCTTGTGTTCTTTATATATACTGGATATTAGCCCTCTGTCAGATATAGGGTTGATGAAGATCCTTTTCCAGTCTGTGGGCTGTCGTTTTGTTTTGATGACAGTGTCTTTTGCTTTATAGAAGCTTTTCAGTTTCATGAGGTCCCATTTATTGATTGTTGACCTTAGAGCCTTTGCTTTTGGTTCTCTATTCAGGAAGTAGTCTCCTGTGCCAATGAGTTTTAGGGTCTTCCCCACTTTTTCTTCTAACTGGTTTAGTGTGTCTGGTTTTATGTTGAGGTCTTTGATCCACTTGGACTTTAGCTTTGTGCAAGGTGATAAACATGGATCTATTTTCATTTTTCTGCATACAGATATCCAGTTGTACCAGCACAATTTGTTGAAGATGCTGTTTTGTTTCCATTGAATGGTTTTGGCTTCTTTGTCAAAAATCATGTTTCCATAGGTGTGTAGGTATATTTTTGGGTCTTATATTCGATTCCATTGATCCACTATTCTGTTTCTGTGCCAATACCATGCAGTTTTTATTTCTCTTGCTCTGTAGTACAGCTTGAGGTCAGGGATGGAGATACCCCCAGATGATCTGTTGTCTAGGATCGTTTTGGAAATTCTGGGTTTTTTGTTTCTCCATAGAAGTTGAGAATTTTTCTTTCAAGGTCTGTAAAGAATTGTGTTGGTATTTTGATGGGAATTGCATTGAATCTGTAGGTTGCTTTTGGCAGAATGGCCATTTTCACTGTTAATCCTACCAATCCATGAGCATGGGAGGTCTTTCCATCCTCTGAAATCTTCTTCAATTTCTTTCTTCAGAGATCTGAAGTTTTTTTCAAACAAGTCTTTCACTTGCTTTGTTAGAGTCACCTCAAGGTACTCTATGTTATTAGTGGCTATTGTGAAGGGTGTTGTTTCCCTAATTTCTTTCTCGACCCTTTTGTCTTTGGTGTACAGAAGGGCTTCTGATTTTTTTTTTTTTGCCTCCCTCATTTTTTAAAATTATTTTACTTAATTCCTGCATTTAATCTCACCCCAACTGATACTTTCTCAAAGAAACCTTGTTTGATCTCCCTCAAACATTACATAATGTATTTTAAGATTTATTTTCGTGTTCTTCAAAAAACATTGCATGTAATTTTGGGTATACTTTCGTGTGTATTTATTTGTTTGTTCATTCGTTAATTTATTCATTTTGGCTCTTTTGAGATAGGACCTCAAATATTTCAAACTGCCTTTGAACTCTGAACTTCTAGTCCTTCTGTCTTCACCACACGCTGGCTGGGATTATTGAAAAATACCTTTGTATTTAGGCTATATGATGCTGGAGATAAGCCCTGAACTTAAAGCATGCTAGGAAAACACTCATACACTTGAGCTACATTCCAATCAGTGCGTTACTTATTTCATATCTACCTTCCAGTGCCTACCTCGTGGCTGTAAGCTTCAAGTATCCTTGTTCATGAATCCCAGAGCCCAACAGCCTCTGGTATCTTAGAGACACTTGAGTCATGTAGGAATGAATGAACTGTCCTTAAAAATTTCACTGTGAATGGATACTGATCCAAGTACTGACTGTTAGGATGTGGATACAGAATAATCTTTCAATATTTAGAGCTATTCCAACTGATTTCAGAAGAAATGGAACCTATTATGCTGAGCTTTCTGTAGTTAGCTCAGGAAACTAGGTCTCCTCATTCCCAGTGTTTAGTTGTAAATACTCTATTGAATCAGTTTTAGCTGTACAGATTTTTTGGGGAGTTTGTCTCCAAGTCTAATGTTAATATCTCCATGACTTGGCTTTTGCATTTCAGGATTTTGTGAATGGTGAACAAAATCACACAATATAATAAATATAAAACTAGATACAAAATCAAGTGATCCTATTAGGTTGGTGAGCATACTGGGGATAATTATAGCATCAAGAAGACTAGAAATAATTTAACTAATCATTATTCAGAGAAAGAAACAGGCTTGGGAGGATGATAGCTTAGCATGTGTAAAAGTGCTTGCTGCCCAGCCTGGGGTTAGGTTGCTAGGACTCACATAATGGAATGAGGACTGACTTGAACAAGTTGTCTTCTGACCTGTACACATGGACCATGGTACACACACACACACACACACACACACACACACACAAGTAAAAAAAATAGATAAATAAATAAATTAAAATTTTAAAAAGAAATTTCTGGAAATTATGAACAATATTCCCTGAAACAACAACAAAAAAATTCTTAGCTGATTTCCATCTTGCTAGATCCCAGTAATAAGCCAGTCATTGCAAAATTTTGTGGACTGACAAGAAAGTTCTAATTGTCAAGAATAAATTTGAAAGGAAGAACTTATGGGCCACATGTAGGTTGCATTATGCACTTTTCCCATTTTTCATGAGATGTGACCAGGCTTCTGAAATTGCTCTCAGGACAGCTGAAGGAAAGCAGTTGAAGTGCAAGAGCTTTGTAATAGCATTCTTTTGGTTGGAAAAGAAACAACCCTGTGTTTATATTCCTTGTGTAAACACTCTTTAAATTTTCCTTT
The DNA here is from genome assembly GCA_028658305.1 of Pachyuromys duprasi. NCBI lineage: Eukaryota > Metazoa > Chordata > Mammalia > Rodentia > Muridae > Pachyuromys > Pachyuromys duprasi. The sequence goes on from CM053767.1 coordinate 3,627,084, forward strand.
CTTTGCAAACTCAATTTGCCTCTAATCTGTGTTGTTCATGCTCAGTAATTGAATTTATCAAACTACCAAGTTTCTAACTCCATCTAACTAGTTGGTGGTCTGTTTTCTCCCAATCCCCTATTGATTTATTTGCGTTTCCTCTGCTTTGAAACTCTATCCTCTTTCAGAGAGAAAAGAAAATGCCCTCAACTTTGAGCACATAAAGGCTTCTCTGGAGAGGGCTTGGAGGCATAGCTGGCTGGTGAAGTACTTGCTTGGTATGCATGATACCTTAGGTCCAAACCTCAGCAACAGAAAAAAAAAAACTGTTAGAAATGTGGCTCATGGGTCCTGGGAGATAGCAGAAGTGGAGAAGGTCCTTGCTGCCTGGGTCTCATCCCTAGGTACCACATGGTGGAAAGAGACAACTGACTGTAGCAGGTTGTCTTCTAACAACAAGCCACACAAGCCATAAAGAGAGAACATGGATCTCCCCAGCCACTAAATATATGATAAATAATTAAATGTAAGTTGGAAGAGTGAAAAAATAGTCTGCGAAGAAAGTTCCCACTCGGAGTAGTTTGAACAGTTTGTAGCTTTTCTTTTTTGGAGTAGAATGGGAGGTGTTCTCAGTTCTCACATGCTACATATATGAAAACCCATGAAGAAAACCCCTTTCCTACAGTGGAGATGGGATGGAGAAACACCCAGGATGCAAGCATGCTTGTCCCTTTGGTGGGAAATGCCTTCTGTCTCCTCCCCACACCCCCTTCCCCACATCCCCATGCAGCATTTTTCTAGTTTGATTTCTAGTTCCATTGCAAAAGCTCGTCCAGCAGCACTCAGTGCATTTTGACTTGCTTTCACACTTGTCTGAACTGCAGCATGAAATATAAAATGTAAGATTTGGAAATATTTACACCAGAAAGTAAATATATAACTCATTAGTCATTAGCCATACAATTGAATTGATCTTTCTGAACCCAAATACCTTCATCTGTAAATGAAGGAAATAATATGTCTTAAAGAATTAAATGATTAATACAAGGCATGTTGGTAGGAATTCTACATTAAGAAAGAATTAGAACTGATATGCTAATCTAATTTACATTGGGTATGTATTTAAACTGGTTCACCATATTATATTCGCACTTAAAAGGGCAGGAGGTATCTGTACACTCAGTCTTCTGACTGTGACTTTAAACTTTATATTCATAGGAGCTGCGTCGCTTCATCTGTAAGTTACTTATTAGCTCTCAAACATGTGTTTAGCATATAGAAGACATTAAATAAACATGTGTAAATCTAACATAATTTTGATTGAGTTGGTGCAAAACAAAACAAATAAGCAAAGTTAAAGTATGACGCCAGTCCTGCAGAAATGCAGAACAAACAAGGCTAGGTGGGTGGTGAGAGAAAGCAACTCCCTGCAGGTTGAGAGCAATCTTCCCTCCTGTACGTGATCACGTGATCATCTATTTTCTATCTTTTTCAGCTTTCCCAAAGCATTTCTGATTAAATGTATTCTACAGGATGTGCAAGATGGCCCACATCCTTTTGAAGGCTCCTTGTGTCACATCATTTTAAAAACTAGTATTAACCAGCACTGATTCATCTTCTGACTCTTATGAACCGTTTGTATGTGTGTGTGTGGTAAAACTGAGTTTTCTTACTTTTCATAGAATTTTGTGTCAGCACAGGCCTTCTTAACAATGAATCACTGATTGATTGAGTCATCCCCTGCAGAGGGCAACTGAGTGTGAGAATAACTTCCGCATCACAACTTCTGTCACCTCAATTTTCTTCTTATTAATTGGTTGCACACACCTTTTGTAGATTTCTTACAGTGAAGAATGCTTCGTTTGATCTTGATTGTGGAGAGATTGGTACAAGTAACAGCAAAATAAACTCAAGAAAGTGCATGCACTGTACTGTGCTGATTCAGCACATGCCCTACTGAATGCCAGTAGTCAAAAGGCAAGTATAAGAATATTGCTAACACCATAATTCCTTTTCTACCATATTCCATTCCCACAACAAGGTGGTTATGAGTTAAGTGGTTTCCTCATCAAAATAACTAGGTAATTAACTGTGCAATTTTAAGGAGACTTGTTTTAATGGTTATTACCTTACCATTCAACTTACTTGCTGTTTCTGGAACATTTAAGCGTATTCTCCACACCTCCAATATTAACAAAGTAAAACAATTTTAACCCAAATTTCATTAACTATAAATAAAAAGCTTTGGTAATTTTGCTTTCATTTCAGACATAATTGGATGGTTATTATTTTATTCACAAAAGAAAACATTTTCTGTAATTACTATAATTCTTATGTATAAACATGGTAGTATTAATTATTCTGTTGTCATAAAAGCCAATAATTTTTAAAAATTCACTGAATACTAAAAATTTTAAGTGAACTGTTTCTAGAAGACATTCAATATTTCAAAGTAGCTAAAAATTCAACAAGCCTTTCTGATTTATAAAATTTCAGATGACTTTATTTTTAATGTAATAACTTACTTCTTATTTCTGAGTAATTGGTTATATTTAGGTTTTCTATTCAAGGATGTAGAAATAATGGTCATTTATCATTTCATTTCAACTCTGCAATATATTTCACTCAATATCTACTTTGTGCAAATTGAAAATTATTTTACATTGAATTTATCTTTACATAAACTCAATATGAAATTATTTTTCCCATGGATTTTAGAAACTTTCTTCTTCAGTAAATAAGTTTAAACTCGGCTGCTATATTTATTAATACTGCATATTTGTTTTGGTGTCTTTTTTATGATGTTGGGTTACAATAAATCTTATTAAATTATACTATCATCTTTTTCATCAACCCTTATTGAAGATAATTGCAGTGGATATCTGCTTAATATACCACATCTGCGCCTTTTGCTTTTCCCTTTTTTATTTTCTTTGCAGGATTATTTCTGCACCATGTGATATTAAATATAGGCTCTTGATTTATGGTTGTTGTGATAAGAAAGTTTTCAGGGTTTTAGATTCTAAGTGCATGCTTAAATATTAAAATAAACATATAGTTCTGCATTCTTGAAAAACCTCTATTTTTAGATAATGGAATCACATGTGTTGCACACTGCTCCTACAGGATGTGGTTAACCTTTCCTGGAGCAGGCTGCTTGGCTTTCAGGAGGTAGGATAATAGGAACTGTTATATATTTAGCATTCCAGTTCCTTTTAGTCTCCTTTCTCTGTCCACATTTTATTCTCTGCCAATACACAACCAAGTAGGGAAGGAGAAAGATTATTAAGCTTTCTTCTTTAGAGGCTGTATTAATGGGTGGCAGAATGAACCCAAAAATCTATCCCTAATTTTACTTATTATCCCATATTTGAGCACCTGGTGTCTCTGAATACAGCTAGTGACTCTTAAACTGAGGCTCTGAGTTGTGAACCAGTTCGTGGTACAATTCGTGCACCTCCAGACTATTGTTAAGGGAACGTAGAAACTCACACATTCCCTCTGAATGGAACTCATAGAAATGTCAAGAAGGGGTGGACTTCTCTTTTCTTCTCACAGAGAAAGCAGATGGCTCCTTGTTCTCTGAACTGAAGCTGCACATAAAACCCCAGGAAAATCAACCCCAAAAATCTGGCTGCGAAGAGGAGGGCATCAGGCATCCTGATTTTCAATGGCTGCTTGCTGAAGTGCAACTTCTTGCCCTTGCCATGTTGCTGTAGGAAATTTACATAGAAGTACTCTTATTTCTCCATAACTGGGATTTTTAAGTCAAGTATGAGTCTCATGACAGTAACCTGCCAGGATAATATAAAAGTGGAAGTCTGGCTAGAGTAGTCTGATCTGCAAGAAAGGCAAAGAAAGAAGATAAACAGGAAAGAGGACCCAGGGCAAGATACTCAATCTTCACTTAGAAAGACAAATGGGATGGACATTGGAAGTAGGAGAAAACAAGTAATAGGACAGGAGCCTACCCCCACAGAGAGCCTCTGAAAGACTACCTAGCAGTGTATCAAAGCAGATGCTGAGACTCATAACCAAACCTTGGGCAGAGTGCAGGGAATCATGAAAGAAGGGGCAGTTAGTATTAGCTGGAGAGGACAGAAGCTCCACAAGGACCAAATATATCTGGCAACAAGGGGTCTTTTGTGAGACTGTATCTCCAACCAAGGGCCATGCATGGATATAACCTAGAACCCCTGCTCAGATGTAGCCCATGGCAGCTCAGTATCCAAGTGGGTACCCTAGTAAGGGGAACAAGGACTGTTTCTGACATGAACTCAATGGCTGGCTCTTTGATACCTCCCCACACCCTGAGGGAGAAGCAGCCTTGCTAGGCCACATAGGAGGACATTGCAGCTAGGCCTGAAGATACCAGATAAGCTAGGGTCAGATGGGAGAGGAGGAACACCTCCCCTATTAGTGGACTTAGAGAGGGGCTGAGAGGAGATGAGGGAGGGAGGGTGGGGCTGGGAGGGAATGAGGGGGGCGGCTACAGCTGGGATACAAAGTTAATAAACTGTAACTAATATAAAAAATAAAAAAATATTAAAAAAAGAAAGTCGGCAAGAAAGACTCTTTGTCCAGTAATAAGCAAAAATAAGATAAATTTTCCTTCTTCTGGTGTTAGTCCCTGATGGCAAAGTAATTTCAGGGGCTCCAAAGTTGTGAAAGAAGCTTGCCTAAAAGAGCTTGGTATAAATGAGGTAATATATCATATCAAAGAGCCAGAGAATGAAGTGAAAATCTGTACAGCTACCAGAGGAAGACTGGGGTCAGAGGTGTTCGAAGAATGCCTTTGAGTTTCTAAATACATTTACAAACAAACAAAAACAAAATAAAGATTATGTATCACAAGATGAAGCTATCAAAAAGAGAAGGCAGCCTTTGGATGGCGTCATTGAAGAAGGGCATTAAGAACAACATTATATAACAATAATAAAAATAAGTTAAGAAAAGGAAAATAAGAAAACAAACAACTTTGTCCTTTGACTTTCTTCCTCCAAGTCCTCTTTCCCGAGGTCATTCCTGTACAAACCACAGGAAATGTAGTGGAAAAGTGGAAAGTAAAGTCAACGTCATGGTTCCGTTTTTTGCAGACAAGTCTGTAAACTGCCCCTCGGGCCTGAGAACAGCAAGAGACAAACAAACAGTAAGCAGAGTTTGAGGAGACAAGTAATCTAGATACTACAGAGTGTATTTGTTAGCACTGATGTGGGTAAGCATCTGTGATTATAGTTTACTATCAAAATAACCAAAAAGTACTTATTTTGTCAGAATGTGTTGTTTTCTCTTGTCCATTCTATGCTACCTAGTTCTATTGCTTGTCGATTTTGAAAATAGTTACTCTCTTCTAACCTTAGTCCCTGGATCTCAAAATGGAACTTACACGCTAAGCCAAAATAATAACATAAAAACTCAGCTTGTAGACACATTAAAGGAAAACATCAAGTGAGTGCCTCAGGTTTGAGTCCTTAAACGGAGTTTAGCAATGAGTGACACTGTGCTATTAGCATTCCGTTAGCCTGCTTTTGGAGTATAGTGTCCACTGAAATAGCTGTCACACATAGACCTAATCTGGATCTTATCCTAATGTAAACACAAAGTAGTATCCAAGAATTTGGACTTCTATGTCTGCTTCTTTCCTATTTTTGGACCTGTGAAAGAAGTTAACAAGAGGGAGGAACAGGCATGAAACCGGAGATTCAATTAGAGAAATGAACCTCCTTCCAAAAAATAATCTCAGATCATCATTACATCATCTGGTATAGATCTGGCAAATTCAAGTTCTTTGCAAGTTGCCTGCTGTTAAGGATGAACATACTGAGGATGTGTGCTTATTCTTTTATAGATAAGTTAATAATGATATGGTTGGGCCATGGGACAGGAAGAAACCAGGATGGTTTGAGACATTCAGAGACATTGTGTCACTGGCTAGAATGTTGTCACCACTGTGGATACTTTTGTAAGAGGTGCATCTTTATTAGAATTTTACATTTCACTACTCTTCGTTATTCAAGAGCTCTCATGGAAAGACTTCAGAGATTTTAATCTCAGTTTCAAGATTGATAAATTATTAGCTGTGAAAATGCTAAGAGTCAGCGTGATTTGCATTATGTCACTTCTTCAGATTGCAAGACAGACCAGTGCAAATGGTTTATGTACAACCTGTGTCTCTTGTTATTTAAAATGAGACCAACCATGGAAAAGTGACTGACAACAGCTACCTTCTATTAGATTTCATATACAGAAAGAAATGTTTGTTGCAGTGGTAGAATTCCTCTGAAGAACAGTAGTTTTGTTTTTTGTTGTGTGTGTTGATTTTCCCAACTACATGTATTCAATTGTATCTCAGCTTTTTTTGGCAGAGGGATTGGCCACATTTGAACTCCTCAGTGTGTAACACAAAGAAACAGCAACAAATCAACATTTAGGAATCTCAGAATTCTTGTGTCCTAAGCCCACAACCAGGAGGCAGGAAGACGTCCATCCCTGGATGCAAACAAACAAGACACCAGGAAAAACTGTTAGTTTGGAAAGGAAGGTGTTTATATTTTTACCAAAAATTTTATCACGTTTCATTTATATAAGTATTTTGGATGAAATAAATAAAATGTGATTCCTTTGTGTGCCTGAAAATGCATAAGAGATTAAGTTGTACTTAGCTCCTACTAACTTTTCTGCAGCTAACTGCACTTCCTTTATACCCATGGTTGCATTGGTCAACTTTCCTGTCCTTCACTGGAAGGAGCTATGAGAAGCATTTGAACTTCAGCAAGATAATCTATGCATTTAGTCTCGTGATCTCTTTGGTTTGTTAGAAAGATTCTGTTAGCCATCAGTCATCCTTTTGTTATTGGATATCTTTCATGCTATTTGTTAAAAACAGTTGCTATAAGGCAATCGTAGTATTTACTTTGTACAAGGTTATAAGAGAAAAGAACATAGATGTATAAGAGTACAGCTGCTCTCTTTTTGGTTCGTGCTTGAATTGTCTTAACTCTGCAGTTAATAAGTCGTTTTAATTTATTTTCCAAACACACGTTATGTGTAGTTTTCTTTAGATCTTTACCACATTACTATGAAAGATCTCATGATTGACTTCAGCAGAGACATTATGTTTACTACAAAATACAAGGCAAGGAGGTCATTCTGAAAATAAGTATTTTCAATGTTATCATTATTAATAGTCATTTCAAAGGAAGACAAAATATTTTCCTTCCTTTGTTTATATGCTGTTTCTGTTGTATTTTTATAGTAATGGGAATTGTACTAAATGATAATTTGGGGAAAGTCTTCTTTTGACTTTTATATCATGGCCTCATCTATAATTTTAACATCAAATTCTTTCAAGGATTTTTTTATATTATGTTCACTGATGTCTGATTTCTTTGAGTGGATAGAGAAATGTATAGACAGAAAAGAAATGCAAGCTTGCAGTGCTTAATTCAAATTATTGGTACTCATGTAAGAAGTCAGGTTTGGAAGACCACACCTGAAATCCTAGTTTTGATAGACAGAAAAACATTCTGGAATTCACTCTTTAGCCAGCATAGCCATTTGCTCAACTGTAGCTTCAGTGTCAGTGATAAATCCTGTCTCAAAAAAAGAAAAAAAAGCAAAGAGAGATGGAAGAAGACACCCAACAATGACCTGTGGCCCATATACACGTGCATGTGTTGACTCAGATGAATAAGATGGGCACCTGTAATGTGAGCACACTTTGAAAGAGTAGAGGTCAAACGATGTATTCTCCATACTCGATGATTAATAAACATACTTAAAGGTATCAGCCTTTAGTATTGTGAAATTAATGGTAAAATTATGAGGTTAATTTGTAAAATAATGTACTCATGGCAATAATATAAAACATGGGAGAAATATATTATGTTTACCTCAGTTTGGTCACATAAAATTAACACAAAGTTTCCTGTAGTCTGATAAGAAGTATCTTCTGATTAGGAAAGTTCTGTTAGTGAATGTTCTTTCTTGACTGATATAGAGAAAGATTACAGGGGGATGGATGTAAGAGAGAGAGACTGGGAAGAAATGAGTGAGGAGAAACTGTGATCAGAATGTAAAGTACATAAGTTAATTAATATAAAAGAAAAATATATTGCCCTTGAATTGTTAGGGCTAGCAATTTTAGGTAAAGTTAACATTATTGAGCTAAAGCAATGTGATGGGAGAAGTGTTATGTTCTTTGGCATTGTATTTACCTTTAGTGAAGTCTAAGTCAGGGGCTGGACAGGTTTCTGCTTATCTACACCATTGAGAGTCATTAATATTTTTAATACTTTTATCCATTCCTAACAAATGAATATAATTGTGTATATTTTTAGGTACTGGGTGATATGATGTTCTGGTATATATAGCTTAGGCAAGCTAATAAATTTAGATATCACCTCAACAATTTATCCGTTTTTGTAGTTTATTTTCTGAAGTGGGCATTCTGTTGCTTGTAAAAGAATATTTCTTTTTTAAATCAAATTTTCATTTTTTTTATATTTACTACCGTTTATTCACTTTGTATCCTAGTGGTGGCACCCTTTCTCTTTTCCTCCCAATCCCACACTCTCTCCCTCATCTCCTCCCATGTCCCTCTCCAAGTCCACTGATAGGGGAGATCCTCCTCCCCTTCCAACTGACCTTAGCTTATCAGGTCTCATCAAGACTGGCTGCATTGTCCTCCTCTGTGGCCTGGCAAGGCAGCTCTCCCATCAGAGGGAGGCAGTCAAAGAGCTATCCATGAGTTCATGTCAGAGACAGTCTCTGTTCCCCTTACTAGGGTACCCACTTGGATATTAAGCTGCCATGGGTTACATCTGAGCAGGGGTTCTGGCTTATATTCATACATGGTCCTTGATTGGAGTATTAGTCTCAGAAAAGATGCCTGGGCCCACATATTTTGATTCTGTGGCTCTTCTTGTGGAGCTCCTGTCCTCTTCAGGTCTTACTATCTCCCTCTTTCTCCTCCCCCCTCCCCCACGATTTCCCTGCACTCTGCCCAAAGTTTGGTTATGAGTCTCAGTATGGGCTTTGGTCCACTGCTGGGTAGAGTCTTTCAGAGGCCCTCTGTATTAGGCTCCTGTCCTGTTTCCTTTTTTCTCCTCCTTCCAATGTCTGTCCCATTTGCCTTTCTGAGTGAAGATTGATCATCTTACCCAGGGTCCTCCTTCTAGCCTAGCTTCTTTAAGTATACAGATTTTTGTAGGTTTATCCTGTATTATATGTTTAGTATCCACTTATAAGTGAGTATATACTGCGTGTGTCTTACTGGTTCTGGGATAGCTCACTCGGGATGATCTTTTCTAGATCTCTCCATTTTCCTGCAAATGTCATGATTTCCTTATTTTTAATTGCTGAGTAGTATTCTATTGTGTAAATTTACCACAATTTCTGTATCCATTCCTCCCCTGAGGGGCATCTGGGTTATTTTCAGGTTCTGGCTATTACTAATAAAGCTGCTACAAATATGGTTGAACAAATGTTCTTGTTGTATAGTTGAGCATATTTTGGATATGTGCCTAGGAGTGGTATAGCTGGATCTTGAGAAAGCACTATTCTTAATTTTCTGAGAAAGTTCCAGATTGATTTCCAAAGTAGTTGTACAAGTTTACATTCCCACCAGCAAAGGATGGACAGTGCATCCTCTTCAACATGTATTGTCACTTGAGTTTTTGATCTTAGCCATTCTGATGGGGGTAAGGTGAAATCTAGTGTTGTTTTGATTTGTATCTCCCTGATAGTTAAGGACATTGAGCATTTGTTTAAGTGTTTCTCTGCCATTCGATATTCCTCTACAGGAATTTTCTCTTTAGCCCTGAACCCCATTTTTAAATTGGATTACTTGATTTGTTGCTTTTTAACTTCTTTAGTTCTTTATATAATCTGGGTATTAGCCCTCTGTCAGATATAGGGTTGGTGAAGATCTTTTCCCAGTCTTTAAGCTCTTGTTTTGTTCTGATAACAGTGCCCTTTGCTTTATAGAAGCTTTTCGGTTTCTTGAAGTTCCATTTATTGATTGTTGATCTTAGAGCCTGTGATGTTGGTATTCTGTTTAGGAAGTTGTCTCCTATGCCAATGAGTTTTAGGCTCTTCCTCAGTTTTCTTCTACTCGATTTAGTGTGTCTGATTTTATGTTGAGATCTTTGATCGACTTGGACTTTAGTTTTGTGCAGGATGATAAATATGGATCTATTTTCATTTTTCTACATGAAGACACCCAGTTAGACCAGCACCATTTGTTGAAGATGCTATCTTTTTTTCCATTGCATGGTTTTGGCTTCTTTGTCAAAAATCAAATATCCATAGGTGTGTGGGTTTATTTCTGGGTCTTATATTCGATTCCAATGAGCCTCCATTTGGTTTCTATGCCAGTAACATGGAGTTTTTATTACTATTGCTTTGTAGCAAAGCTTGATATCAGGGATGGAGATACCTTCAGATGACCTGTTGTTGTACAGGATCGTTTGGACTATTCTGGGTTTTTTCTTTTTTCCATATGAAGTTGAGAATTTTTCTTGCAAGGTCTGTAAAGAATTGTGTTGGTATTTTGATGGGAATTGCATTGAATCTGTAGGTTGCTTTTGGCAGAATTGCCATTTTTACAATGTTAATCCTACCGAGGCATGAGCATGGGAGATCTTTCCATCTTCTGATATCTTCTTCAGTTTCTTTCTTCAGAGACTTGAAATTTTTTTCAAACAGGTCTTTGACTTGTTTGGTTAGGTTCACACCAAGGTACTTTATGTCCTTTGTGTGAAGGGTGTTGTTTTCCCTCATTTCTTTCTCAGCCCTTTTGTATTTTGTATACAAGAGGGATACTGATTTTTTTTAATTAATTTTGTATCCAGCCACTTTGCTGAAGGTGTTTATCAGCTGAAGGAGTTCTCTGGTTGAATTTTTGGGGTCACTTATGTATACTATCATATCATTTGCAAATAGTGATACTTTGACATTTTCCTTTCCAATTTGTATCCCCATTTCATAACACAAATGTAGCATGGTACCATATGGTGCTGTTATGGGTATTGAGTGTTTTCATGGGTTTTTAATCAAATGTACATGCTATAAAGCCCAAGGCTATATAAGGTCAGCCATTTAAAATTCAAACAAATAAATAATGTCTATGTATGAGAATGACCTCAGCAGGACTGTTATAAAATTTTCCTTAGAGTATCATGAGGAATAAATATTAATGCTTTTTAATTGCTTTAGAGTTTACACTCCTGACATGCAGCATCCAGACCAATTTTAAAGTTGAGAGCAGATAAATATTACTTAATAGAATAAATTCACATCTATACTTATCACAAAGTAATTTTCTAAAAATAGCATCTCTGTCCTTGCTACTTTTCTAGGGAATTAACCTTTTATTTAGAAACAGAGTAATATGGAAAGTTTTTCCCAGATTTATTTCATAGTGAATACTTTGCTGATGTGTAAGTTTTGGAAGATAGTTGTAGAAACTTCATTGATACAGAGCGTTAGGTCACCATTATGTTCTGTGTTTCTAGGCAGTTATATCTATTCATGTTTTGAAAATAAAATATTTGTTGAGTTATAAATCCTATAGGAAAATCCTTGGGGTAAGTGGCTTCCTAGAAATGTTGTCTGGAGGCTGACTGTATTCCAGCACTTCCATTGTTTTCATTAAAATCTGTGTGGTGCCCATTTTATGATAACATACTGGTAAGTGGTAGCAACCATCTATGGAAAACTTATTGCTTCTAGCTTGCTTCTCTTAAAGTTTTTGATGCTTGTATATGATTTTTGCCAGTGGGCATCTAGGGGTAATATTTAATGGTAGCATTTCCATATATTAATGCCTAGAACTATGCATCCTGATGACAGAAGAAATAATATCATGCATTGGACACTTGTTTACACTGTAACTGCCTTCTTGAAAGTGTTGTTCCAGGTTTGCCAGTTATTGCAAACTACTTGTCATTGTAACTGCACCTTCAAGAGGCAATTCTGCCTTCTATCAAGCCAGATGGGAGACTGATAAGAGCCTTGAATTTCAAAAACACAGACACATTGCTGTGCTGGCCCCACAGTGAGTTTATTGAATGGAGCCAATGCCGTGTGGACTATGACTGAGGAAGCGAAGGCACCTTTAACTCGAGAGACAATTATTTGAGTAAAAGTACTGCATGTAGGAAGGGCAAGTTCATGCTCAGAATAAATATGTTACTGAAATGGTGAAATGTTTTTCTGCCCACAGTAGATGTGGTCCAATGTAATCATCCTCCTGCTAGGTTACTGATTAGTCACATTGAAGAAAGAAGCAATATTAGGAGTTCAATGTTCATCTCTGTTGCTTACAGATTTGCTGCTCAGTAGTATAAATAGCTACTTCAACCATAGGGAGTCAAAGGCCATATTGTTGAGTCTGTGAGTAACCTCTAACTTTCTCCCTGCCCCTACCAAAGAGCTTCCTTGTTCATATGCTCATTGGGCAGTGACAAGCACCGCTAGTATGATTACATTTCTCACTACTATGAGAAAAACCTTGTCAAGAAACAAATTAAGGGAGGAATGACTTACTTTGGTGTATAGCTTTAGGGAACATGCCACTGAAAGAAATTTACTAATTCAGTCCAATCACAATTAAAATTTCCTCAACATCTTTGCAGTAATAGAAAAAAAAAAGATCATGAAACCCACATAAAGTCACAAACGCACAAACAAAATAAAACAAATCAAAACAAAACAAAACGAAAAATAGCTGAAACAATCCCACACAAAAGAAAATCCACAGTGCTTGGGGATTACCATCCAGATTTCAAGCTTTTGTCCAGAACTCAGTACCCTCTAATCATGATCCAGAATTTAAGTTTAGAATGCTAGGCTGGGGGCTAATATATGCCTTTAAAAATGCTTAAAGTAAAAGGTGAACAACCAGAGTTTAATTCTTGACACTACAGTGAAAGGGGAAAGTTGTCTCCTGATATCTGCATTCCACTTGTGCCTTGAAGTTCCTGTACTCCCTCCCACAGATTATATGACATATTCACACAGCAGTCAAAAACAATCTAGGATAAAGTGTAGAAAGAAGACTATAAAATGCCTCATTATTGTACTTTTTGCATATATGATTCCTACTCACAAAAGAAAACTGTGCTAAATATGTTTTTGGAAGTATAAACATTCATTGAATAGATAATCAGCCTTGAATCAGGAAACTAGCAGGCAATGTGATAGTCTTGGAAAAGTGCTGGCACATTCGATTGGGGGTGGGAGCAATTGAAACCTATACTAATTCAATAGAATGTTTTAGAGAGGTGAGGTGGCATTATGGAATTCATATACTACTTGAAATGATTCGTTTTTTATATTTTTTCATTTTTATTATATTTTATCTTTATTGATTACACTTTCTTCACTTTGTAGCTCCCTCCCACCTCTCCTCCCACCTGACACTCCCTCCCCTTCTCCATCCATGCCCCTCCCCCAGTCCACTGACAGGGGAGGTCCTACTGCCCTTCCTTCTGTTCCTAGTCTATCAGCTCTCATCAGGACTGGCTGCACTGCCCTCCTCTGTGGCCTGGCAAAGCTGCTACCCACTGATGGGAGGTGATCAAAGAGCCAGGCACTAAATTCATGTCAGAGACAGTCCCTGCTCCCATTACTAGGGAACCCACTTGGATACTGAGCTGCCATGGGCTACATCTGAGCAGGGGTTACAAGTTATTTCCATGAATGATCCATGGTTGGATTATCAGTCTCAGAAAAGACCCCTGTGCCCAGATTATTTGGTTCTGTGGCTCTCCTGTGGCGCTCCTATCCTCTCCAAGTCTTACTACTTCCCCTTTCTTTCATAAGCTTCTCTGCACTCTGCCCAAAGTTTGGCTATGAGTCTCAGCATCTGCTTTGATACCCTGCAGGGTAGAGTCTTTAAGAGGCCTTCTGTGGTAGGCTCCTGTCCTTTTTCCTGTTTTCTCCTTCTTCTGATGTCCATCTTCTTTGCCTTTTTTTCTTTCCTTTTTTAAAAAGAGACTTAGGATTTATTTATTCATTTATTTATTTCTTTTTTTTTTTAGGATAGTTGATTTTCTATAATAGTGGTAGTCTGTGTGCGCAGGTGCAGTGTAAGACAAAAAAGGTGGCTGGAGAGACAGCCTTGGGTGCTGGGAACCAAACTCTTATATGTATGGTTGTGAGCCTATCCTTTAACAGCTGAGCCATCTCTCCAGCCCTTCTTTGCCTTTCTGAATGGGGATTGCGGATCTTAGCCAGAGTCCTCCTTCTTGATTAGTTTCTTTAGATGTGCAGATTTTAGTATGTTTATCCCATAATATTATATGTCTAATATCCACTTATGAGTGAGTTTATACCCTGTGTGTCTTTCTGCTTCTGGGATACCTCACTCAGGATGGTCTTGTCCAGTTCCCACCATTTGCCTGTGAATTTCATGATTTCCTTTTTTTTTTATGACTGAGTAATATTCCACTGTGTAGATATTCCACAATTTCTGTATTGATTCCTCAAATGAAGGGCATCTGGGTTGTTTGCAGCTTCTGGCTATTACAAATAGAGCTGCTATAAACACAGTTGAGCAAATGTGCTTGTTGTGTATTTGAGCATCATTTGTATAAATGCCTAGGAGTGGTATAGCTGGATCTTGAGGAAGCATTATTCTTAATTGTATGAGAAAGCACCAGATTGATTTCCAAAGTGCTTGTACAAATTTACATTCCCACCAGCAGTGGAGGAGGGTTCCTCTTTCTCCATATCCTCTCCAGCATGTGTTGTCACTTGAGATTTTTTTTTCTTATTTATGTGTTTTTGCATTAAATTTTTATTTGTTATATTAATTACAGTTTGTTTGTATCCCAGATGTAGCCCCCTCTCTTCCTCCCTCCTAATGCCATCCTCCCTCATCTCCTCCTTGCCCTTTTCTATGTCCACTGATAGGAGAGGCCCTCCTCCCCTTCCATCTGAACCTAGCTTATCAGGTCTCATCAGGACTGGATGCAATGTCCTCCTCTGTATCCTAGGTAGTCTGCTCCTCTCCTGGAGGGTGTGAAGGTCAAAAAACTAGCCACTGAGTTCATATCAGAGACAGTCCCTGTTCCACTTACTAGGAAACCAACTTGGACACTGAGCTGCCATGTGCTACGTCTGAACAGGGGTTCTAGGGTATAACCATGCATGGTCCTTGGTTGGAAAATCAGTCTCAGAAAAGACCCCTGTGCCCAGATAGATTTGGTCTTTGTGGAGCTCCTGTCCTCTCCATGTCTTACTAACTCCCTCTTCTTTCATATGATTCTCTGCACTCTGTCCAAAGTTTGGTTGTGAGTTTCAGCATCTGCTTTGATACACTGCTAGATAGAGTCTTTCAGAGGCCTTCTATGGTAGGCTCCTGTCTGTTTCTTGTTTTCTCCCTCTTCTGACATCAATCCCCTTTGCCTTTCTGAATGGGGATTGAACATCTTACCCTGGGTACTACTTCTTGTTTAGCTTCTTTAGGTGTACAGAGTTTTTAGGTTTTAGGTCTAGTATGCACTTATAGGTGAGTATATACCATGTGTGTTTTTCTGCTTCAGGGATACCTCACTCAGGATGATCTTTTCTAGTTTCCACCATTTGCCTGCAAACTTCATGATTTCCTTGTTTTTAATTGCTGAGTAGTATTTCATTGTGTAAATGTGCCATAATTCCTGTATCCATTCTTCTATTGAGGGACATTTGGGTTGCTTCCAGGTTCTGGCTATTACGAATAAAGCTGCTACAAACATGGTTGAGCAAATGTCCTTGTGTACTTCCGCATCTTTGGCTATATGCTTAGGAGTGGTATAGATGGATCTTGAGAAAGCACTATTCCTAATAGTCTGAGAAAACACCATTCCTAATAGTCTGATTTCCAGATTGGTTGTACCAGTATATTTCCTACCAGCAGTGCAGGAGGGTTCCCCTTTCTCTACAACCTCTCCAGCATGTGTTGTTACTTGAGTTTTTGATCTTAGCCATTCTCATAGGAGTAAGGTGAAATCTCAAGGTTGTTTTGATTTGCATTTCCCTGATGAGTAAGGACATTCAGCATTTCTTTAAGTGTTTCTCTGCCATTCAATATTCCTCTATTGAGAATTCTCTGTTTAGCTCTATACTCCAAAACCATACAATGGAAAAAAGATAGCATTTTCAATAAGTGGTGCTTGTCTAACTGGATGTCTACATGAAGAAAAATGTAAATATATCCATACTTATTACCCTGCACAAAACTAAAGTCTAAGTGGATCAAAGACCTCAATATAAAACCAGATACACTAAACCTGTTAGAAGAAAAAGTGGAGAAGAGCCTTGAACTCATTGGCACAGGAGACAACTTTCTGAACAGAACACCCACAGCAGAGGCTCTAAGAGCAACAATCAATAAGTGGGACTTCATGAAATTAAACATCTTCTGTAAAGCAAAGGACACTGCCTTCAGAACAAAACAACTGCCTACAGATTGGGAAAGGATCTTCACCCACCCTACATCTGACAGAGGGCTAATATCCAGAATATATAAAGAACTCTTTTTAATTTTTGAAACGTGTAAAATATCCTTTATGCATGCTATGGGTGGTAAAGTGAACGAACAGCATATATAACTAATTCATGTAGAATATCTAATTTGTATTATACACTAGCCCATTTTTCCAACATATATTATTTCAATAATCCTATGAAGTAGATTATAGAATTGGTTTTGCCTATTGGTAGTAAAAATGAAACATGCTCCCACCTTTAAAGAAGACGCTATCTGTAATTGACATCCAGTTGTAAAGGAAAAAAATTAGTTTTTTTCCATCGAGTCTCAATTGGTATAGTAACCACAATTAATTTTAGACCATATGCCCAAGAGTGGATGGCCAGCACACTCAATCACATTTTTCTGGACTTTTTGTCTCATATTGCTTTGTTTTAGTAATCCATAACTTACTGGTAATATGCTTTATATTATGGCTTCTGGTTTCGTGTTTTTATTGATGATTCCTTCGTATGGATGTTCTTATAATTTTTTTTATTTTAGTTTTCTTGTTTGTTGGCTTGAGTGATTATATATATATATATATTATATATATAATCTATCTATCTATCTATCTATCTAGAGAGAGAGAGAACAAAAAAGAAAAAGAGAAAGAAAGAAAGAAGGAAAGAAAGAAGGAAAGAAAGAAAAAGTATAGGGTGTTGGGTGGCATAGGAAGGTGGGATTGTTCTGGGAGGATTTGGGTGGGAGGATATTAAGGTGAGAATATGTTATATGAAAAAAATGAATAAAAAGAAAGAATTAGAACTGTGCCGGACTTTGCCCAGTACAAGTGAATTCATGGCCGAGCCAGCGTTGAAAAGAAGATGGTTTGACTCTTTTATAGGCTAATTAAGGTAACTTTTTAGGTAACTGGTATTCTGCGTGTCATGAACTGCTATTGTGCTAGTAATATTTTTTATCCCAAAGAGGTACTGAATCTTGAGATTCAGGCTTATTTAGTGGTACATAGAGAAGATTGGTCAATTAAAACTATGAAAATGCTTTTAACATCTTAGTAACATGATGTTTTAATTCGTTTTACTTGGAAATATTATTTTCACAGACTCATGAAGATCAGAGATTAGATTCCTTCTTTTAATGCAACAGAAGGCTTAAGTTTATTCCTTAAAAATTAAAAACAAAGTTTTAAATACTTACCGCTGTACAGTAGATGATGAGCTCTGCGATATGGTAAAGACAGTCTCCTGAAAAGTACCTTTTTATCAGGTAACATCTTAAAGCCTTGAAGTGGTTAATTGATTGATTAGCAGTTTCAAACAAAAGTGTTTGAGGTGATAAATATTCTATGACCTAGCTATAGAACAAGCAAAGAGTGATTTAAAAACTAATTAACATACGCTTCAGGACCTGATGAACTCCTGTCATCTCTGTGTTCTGATTGGTGCATCTATTTCTCATCTTTATCTAGGTCCCCATGTATTTCCCTCTTCTACTTCCTTAAAAATGAATAAACAAAAAAGATTCTGATAATTTTTAAATTAATTTTCCCCATTAGCACAGAGATCTGAAATAAAAGAATCAAGTTTGTATGCTTGGCTTTTCTCAATAAGGCAGGCAAACATACAAGCTTTTCCGTGAAGGGGTGATCCCATTTCAGCTGTGCACATTTGTAAATAGATATTCTTCAGGGATCAAACTAAAAAGGAGTTGGGGCATGAAGGATCTCCTAAAACAAGGAATGAATCCAATAGAGAGGGCTTTACGCATATATCTATCCTGTAGAGAAGGGAGGGCAATTTTCCATATGCTCCATCAGGGGCAAAGTTCTTATTTTGTCTTTTCTCTTTTTCAGAGCTGAGGACCGATACCAGGGCCTTGTGCTTTCTAGGCAAGCACTCTACCACTGAGCTAAACCTCAACCCCAGGGGCTAAGTTCCTCATGTTTATTTACTTTCTCTTTTTATTTTCTCCTATATATTTTGTAATATGGCATATTATACACTGTCTTTAGCATTAAAGTCCAACACTAAAGACTGAAATTTTGACTGCTGTATAAAAAGTACATTCCTTACTAAATTTGGATGGGACTTGATCATTTCAAGTGGCTTAAGGTCATTTTATCTTGCTTAAAAGAGATCAAAAATTTATGTGTCATGTGTGAGTTTTCATCATAGGACATGGGATTAGTTTGCTGTTTAGACAAGATGAAGGGGACAAAAAGACAAAAGAAGAAGACAAAAAGACTGTAAACAAACAACAAAAAAAACCTACAAACAAACAATATACCCCATTACTTTCTGGAAAACTTGTTCTCTGAAGTTATCTCAGCCATATCCACAATTACATTTCTATAAACATGACAGTCTCTAGAAAAAGTATTCCAGGATATCTGGTGGGAAGTATGTTATACATGCATATAACTTTGAAATGTAACACCCTCTTGAGTTGATTGTGATAGCTTTATTGTATCACAAACCTTAAATTAGCTTTACATAAATTTATCTGGCATCTAATTCCCTGTTATCCCAGCTCTTAGGAATTTTAAAAGTCAAACTACAGAGGGCTCCCTCATTACTTTATTAATAAAAAGTTGTAAATTTTACTTACAAAACTTCCATTTATTTATAAAAGCTTGTAATTGTAAATGCCCTCTTGTGACATCCTGGAGTTTAGATAGTAAACATCGTCTTCAGATCCATGTGTTTAAAACTTCCTCTAAGATCATGTAATAGTAGCTGATGTAGACATAGCAGGTGGGACTAATGCTAGCAGATGTGGCCTTAGAAGGTTGACTAATGGGAAGTCTTTAGGCCCTTGGCTATAACCATGGTCCTTGGATTGCAGGATCCCAACTTCTTCCTCTTCCTTTACTTCCTTGGATTTTGAACATCATGATCCTGGTTGTGGTCATCTTTTTCTTCTCCCCAAAGCATGAAAGGAGTGTTTCTGCCTAAATAAAATGAAACCTCTAAAGCTATAAAGTAGAAAAATTTATTTTTTATAAATTATTTCAACTATTTCATTACAGTTTCAAAAAGATGACTAATCGAATAGATAAATATTTTTAAATGGCTCTTGCTAGTTTTCAGACCTGAGGTTGTCTTTTTCAAGTCACTGAGATACTGAGTATTGAAATTGGATCGTAAAAGAAGTGCCTTTTCTTTCAGTGGGGAGAGAGGAAGCTGACTTCAGTGGATATGTCTCTGGAAGATGTGACAGTCTTCCTTGTTCTCAAAGGAGGAGGTTGATCTCTCTTTTGCAAAAGGTCAGTTCTCAAACATTGCTGTGTGCTGGATGACACCCTCCATCACAGGTCAAGAAAACCTTCCACTGTTTCCTGGTGGAGGTGATTTCATGCTGAGCTCTGGCATACTCTCCTGTAATAAATGCTTTTAACCAGATTGCTTTACCTGCTGCACTTTTTGCATTGAAGTTTTTATTTTGACATTACCTTATTCTCCACTAGTGCCCGAAAAATTCTTGTACTTTAGTTTCTTGTCACAACTTGGTCCTTTACTGTTTTTGTTGCTGTTGTTTGTTTGCTTGCTTTGTTTTATTTTTCTATCATGATATATGCGAAATTAAACTTCTTTTTAAATGTAATTATTGTCTCCGAGACAGATTAACCAGCTCATCTTCCCACGTTGGTTCTTATCAATCAGTCTTTATACTTTCATCTTCTTTGACAGAATTGATTAAGCTATTTTTTTATTTCTATTTTTTGTACTGTTAATTTTGTGAATTTTCTCTGTTCAACATATTACCCCTTTATTGGATGTGCGTATTGAACACACTTTTATTGAAGAGAGGCACTTGTCTCTGATGAATGCATGAACTCTGAGAAGACTCCCATTCCATGCAGTCAATTTTATTTCGAAGGTTTGTGACTTTGATTTTATTTGAAAAACTTCCCGTTGCTTTGCATTTATAATGGTGTTTGCGTGCAGTTTTTAAACTTTAAAGTTTTATTAGCTTTAAATTCACTTAACAGAGAAATCTGAAAAACATTTATCAAATATCATATCATTCATGTAGTTAAGGGTTTTCCTGGTGCCACTTCTCCCAATTGTATCACTAATTTAATTTAAAAGGAAATTCCCAAAAACTGAAAGCACAATCTTACACAAATAGTCATTTTGGTCTTGTTTTGTTGACTTACTTTCTCATACTGAATATACGTATTTTAAATTCAAGTAAAGTAATTGAACTGCATACACTAAATGTAAAGTAAATGGGAAATATTTCAAGCTGCTTTAATTAATTATTAATATTGGTTTTTATTTTATTTAAAATTTTATGGTTGTTTTTTTTTTTTTAAACTAAGACTCATTGTGTAACTCAGAACTTTTTCAAACAATTGTCATAGTTTAAATTTCTAATGGTGCCATGGTGCTGATGTGATAAAATTGCATTAATATACTTGACTCTTGTGATTATTTTAATGTAGCAATATCTATATATGTATATATGTGTGTATGTACATTCATGTGTGTTTGTGTACATATATAATAATCATAATTAAATGAATTGGAATAATCAGCTTAATAATATGTACCGATGGAGTTTCTGCAAGGTGTAAGGTCATTTAACTGACTTTGTTTAAAGAAAAGGAGAAAATCTATATATTCAAAGAGATTTAAGGGCATATAAATTAATCGTAATATACTGATTTTCAAATAAATCTAATTCAATAAACTATTAGAAACTATTTTAATGAGTAGATAAGATATTTAAACATAGAGGAACTATTTGAAGATTTTATTATTAATTTAAAAATGATATGATAAAAAAGTAATTATAATTTTTGAAAGCTGTGCTTATCTTTAAAAGTGTGTCCTGGAGTATTTATAGATGAAATTATGTGATGCCTGGGATTTGCTCCAAAGAAAGTTGGAAGATGAAGGGAAAAGGGCTGGGTGCAGAGAGAACACAGTTTAACCAGCAGTTGATTATTGAAGTGGGTGATGCAGTTAGGGCTTCATTATATTATTTTTCATTGTGTTGTTTGTTTTACCTTTGTACATGTACAAGGATTTTATAAAAAATATAGGAAAACGAATGTATTACAGAATTGTAATGTATAGCCAAAGCAAAATTAATAAGCTTCCCTGCAAGCATAAAGGTAAATTTTAATCAGTACTACAGAAGATAAATTCATAATATTTTCACAGGAAACAAATTATAAGGAAAAAACAAAACTAAGTTAATGCCGTAAGGATTTATCCTCCTTACAATAAAATTTTTCTTTTTAATGACTCTGAATGTGACCCTGAAAATTGGTTAATTTGAGCAGATTTGAATGGCTACCCATCAATGTCCAGGTCTGTTGCTTGTGGCTAGTCATCTGGGATATGACCAAACTGGTAAAAATCAGAAATGCCTAGTGTAGCCAAGCCACACAAGGCATTTCATGTCAGCAACTTTGCCACTTTTACTCATTACCTATTGTCCAAAACCAACTATATAGTAGATCAGTGTCTATCGTGGACTTGTAGTATATATTCTAGAGGAAAGAGCAACAAATTCAGGTAAAAACGATGAATGGATAAAAGAGCAGCATAAAGAGTTAGTATGGATAGCCAAATACCTGTTAATTTTTAACATTTGTAAGACAGTACTAACTTAATCAGACTGGCTGGCACATCTAAAATATTTATTTTTTATTTCTTTACAGGAAAAATGAGCTAACCACTTTCTCAACAGTGTAGGTAGGCAGCTTGAAACAGCCAACCAACCAACCAACCAAACATCTGACTGACCAGTAGGCAGCCAACCAGCTGCCAGAAAGCCAAACAAAACCCAAATCTAAAAAGACAGCAGCGACACATTCCTGTTTCAAATTTTGTGAGATATCTGGTCTTAGAATATTTTAACAGTTTTTCTAGCTGAACTAGGCTGATCTCAGTGAAGGTAGGTAGTTGAGATCTGCTTTTGGATACAAAGTCATCTAACTCAATTGATGCCTCTGGATCCACAGTCTTAGAGAATTATTTTTTTCCTCTCATATCTGCATAATTTTCACAGCCAGATCTTTATGTGTAGGATGTTGGAAGTCCACAAAGATTTTTATATAACTAATTGTCTCTTTTAATCCATGCTGACAGGGTTTTTTTTCTAAGTAAAGTAGACATATTTCTAATAAACAGTAGTTTCTATTATATCAATTATAAGGTCAAGACACATGTTAGTGTTCTGTGGATCTATACCTTTAATTCTCTTGGAATCTGTTTTTTCTGAGTGAATTTATTAGCTGCTCATTGTTGTAATTCTTTCAGTGTTTTAATAAAATGTACTTAGAGCTAAGCCCTTCCTTTTGCCTTCCAAGCCCTTCTAAGCCATATGTTAACAATCTTTCACCTAACACAAAATATATGGTCTGTTCCCTGAAGCTACTTTGGTGAAAAATAGTTTCACTTTCTATTCCTAGAGTTTCTGACCTGAGTACATTCTCTTCCACTTCTGTTTGCTTATTGGCTTCTGAATAATACTCTTTCTCTTAGTTCCTGCTAAATGTGTCAAGTATGATGAATGCATGTATTTAAATTCTCCTCAGAATCACCTGCTTTTTCTCCACAGTTTAGCTATATGATTTTTTTTACAATATTATATCTATTAGTTGTAGCTAACTTTTTCTTACTTAATCCTATAGTTCACCATTGGCAAGGAGGATTTGCTTGCTTTTCAATGCCTACTTCCTGGTTCCAAGTTCAGCAATGAACATTTTAGTTTTAGATTATAGCAAGCTCATATTTTTAGGTATCAGTTTAGGAATAAATAAAACACCAACACTAACATTGAATGAATAACTATGGACATTTCAAAGTGATCAGGCTACTCCAAATTCATTTGCTAAAGAATGTTCCTATTTGTTGTTGCCATGTAAACTAGTCTGCAAATTCTGAACTTGGGAAACTTATACTGGAGGTCATCATGGACTACTATTAAGTGAAAATAACAATAAGCAAGCAAACCATAGCTCAAACCAAACCAAATCAAACCAACTAACAACAGTAAACCAAAACAATAACAAAAACAAAGAGAACAAAGCATCATTGGTGAATTTCTGTTTCAGAATTTGTTAGACTTCTGGACTTGGGAAATGTAACCGTTTTCCCATCCTGGACTAGACTGAGCTCAACCGAGGAGCTACTCATGTCCTTTTCATGGATAATAGAAAGAAAATTTTGCAGTCCACTCCAAATCCTTGAATGCATGCTTCTGCTAAACACCTCTGATACAATGGCAGTAAAAAGTCAAGAGGAAGGGAAATTCATTCCATCTCTCGCATAGGTAAGTTACAGGCTATGAATATAGAGAATAATGAAAGACTGAGAAAACACAATGCAGTTTTTTCCTCATGGAAATTGATACAGAATTTAAACAACGCAAATCCTTCCAATATTTATAAGTAGCTTTGAGTAATGAATCAGAACATCTGGATTTGAAGTTTATATCGATTCCATATTTGAAGAAATTCCAACAGAACTGAGTATGTAGAAGGACACAATTGTACATTTTTAAATTGATACTGAGTACTGCATAATGCAAATGAATAGGCACTTAATTTCAGTGAAAATACAACACAATATACTACACTCAAAAAAAGACTAAAAATAAGAAATAATAAAGATAGAAATAGAATTCATTCTTCTAGAAAATAAAAAGAAGTAATAATTTATAAGTATTATCCGAGTTTGCTTGCCATAACTATGATAATCCTTATGGCTCAAAGCAACTTGGGGAGAATTGGGTTTGTTTCAGTTATATTTCCAGGTAACCATCCATTACAGAGAGAAAAGCAGAAGCCTTGAGGAAGGAACTGAAGTGGAAACTATAATATATCCATGAAGTGGAGGAGTCCTGCTTACTGGCTTCCTTCCCATGTCTTTCTCATACATCCCAGGACTACCTTCCCAGGAGGGGCATTACCTGCAATTGGATGAGCCCGGCGACATCATTCATTAGTCAAGAAAATGTCCCACAGACTTGTCTATAGGCAATCAGTAGAGACATTTTCTCAACTGAGAATACAACTTCACAGATGACACTACTGGTGTCAAGATGACCAAAATCTAGTTAGCACATGTATGCCCTTGATTATTTACAAACACATTAGAAAAATTCTGGAAAACTCAAACTAAGGGGTAAAATGAAGAAATATTAATGAATATTAATTTCTAATAAAATTAGAAATAAAAAGATTCAGATGTTATGGACTCATTTGCAGATCTGTTCTGTTTCATTTTATTTTGACATAGGGTTTTCCGTTGTATGTTACATGACACAGAATATTAGATCTTCTGGCATCAGTCTCTCTAGTGCTGGGATTATGGGTACATGTAATAACACTAAGCATTAAACATTTCTGATTTTATGAAGCTATAACCTGAATAATACAATTGTAATGATGTAAAAAGGTTAGGTTTTTTAAAAATAATGCTTTATTATATTAGCAAATTAGTAATTATAATCATAATACTTCCCCAATGGGGAATGAATATGAAAAGGCAATTTTTTTTGTTTCTGTCAGAATTCATCTTTGAAACATAACTGTAGTAAAACACCCATTTTTCATTGAGAATTGTTTAGTTAACTATGTTTATTCTATGTTTTGTATTATTTACTTGTCATAATTACAAAAGAAAAACACATAAAAAAACCTTTGAAATATATTTATTTAATGTGCATATATGTGCACCATGTGCGTTCAGTGCCTTCAGAGGCCAGCAGAGGTTGTCAGGTACCCTTAAACTGGACTGATGGGCAGTTTTAAGCTACCCTGTGTGGGTGCTAGGAACCAAACCAGGGTCCTGTCCAGGGACAGCACACATTCTTAACAACTGAGCCATCTCTCCAGCCCTTAAAACATAATTTATGCTGTTGCTTAAATTTTCTGAGTACTCATTTTGTTGGCTTCAGTGAGAAATAATTCCCTTAGACTTATGTACTAGAACACTTGGTTCCCAAACAGAAGCAGTGCATGGGCAGGTTATAGGAGGTGGATGCTTGCTACAGGAAGAAACTCACTAAAGGGGGCTCTGAAGTGTCTTTGCTTGACCCCAGTTTCTGTTCATTTATTTCTGCTTTCTGACATCTAATCCAGCTTCATATTCCTATTGGCCTGTCTCCTCTGCCATGGGGCTCTGCATATCTTTTGAAACTGTGAGTAAAAAATATATCTTATTCTCCTCTAGGTTGTGTTTGGTCCTGGTATGTTTTTCCCAGCAACAGAAAAATAACTGGTACACTTGCTGAGTCTGGAGCACTAGCTTTCTGAAAACACACATTGTGATAATATCTTTTGCAATGTTGGCCTACCACCTGCTACCTCAATGATTTGCTGTTAAGGAGAACTTAACAATGATGTTAAGTTCTGCACAGGATACTCTCTCTAAGTAGGCAGAGCTCTTTTGCTGATTGTCCTGTGGGGTCGCTTGTTCATCCTTCAATATCTTCTCATTACAGGATTTTGCAATGGGTTAATAAGGTAGTATAGGTGAAACAGAGTGACTAGGTACACAGGGGTTTCAACTTGTCTTTCGTGAATGGGTAGGAAGAGCAAAGAACTGAAGTCACAGAAAGTTGGAGTGCCTGAGCAGGATCATGTGGCTGCTCCTGTCTTACCTGGGTTGTAACTCATGCTGGAAACAGATTCGCATCTTACTTTGCCTAATGATCTGTCATCTTTTAAATTTGATTTAGTTTTCCTTTATTTCTATGCATGCATATGGGGAAGACAGTTGGGGGTAGAGAAAGGCAGACAAATGTTCAGCCTTCCTCTATAAACCAGATGCTGCCTGATTGGGAGTAAGAAACAGATAAATTGTTATGCTAATCCCTGCCAGCTGCCTAATGTCCACTAGTGAATCGCAAAATTGAGAGCTTTCTCCTATAATTTCTGCTTCTCACCTTATTTCTTATTCACCAATATCAGGAATTGGCTTTTTTTTCCTACCAGGAAAATCACTCAGGGTAAACCTAAGTAGTTTTGCAACTGTTCAGTAAGAAATGAATAGTAAATCATAACCCATCAGGCTGTGTATTTGAGGCCTCAGAGGTTTCTAAACTGCAAAGAATCACCTGACATAAAATGTTTCTTTTCTTAACAATTTCCCTGTTAAAGAGAAGCTCTTCTCAATCTGTGGGGCTCTATTTTACCTTAGTCAAATTATAGGAGAAGAGAGGAAAGAATTAATAGTAATTGAGCAAATGACTTATTTTTTACATGAGAGAGAGATAGAAATGAGATTGAGAAAGAGAGAGAAATAGAGAGTACAGTGTTAAAGCTCTCTTCTATTACCTCATTCCACCCTCACAGTGGTCCTTCACAGCTGTCATAGACAAACAGAAGATGAATGGCTGAGGAGGTTGATGTCTATAGCTCCAGGGTTCTCAGTAAATTCAAACATGCAAATCCAGTAAGTTCTCCATAGTTAAGTAGTTACAGCTGCCTCACTAAGGATCCCACTGTCCTCATTGTTGTCTTACTTTTGTTACAGTTGTCCACGCCTCACACACTGTATCAGGCACTTTGTTACTATCTTGTATTACATTTCATTCCATTTAATTTAAATTTAATAATTAAAAAAAGTAACCTGGGGGTGGGGGGACAAGATGGCAGCACCAGGAGAACGCTGCTTCTGAGGTGCAGAACAATATTTTTGGTACAGCGACCAAGGGACTGAACTGTGGTCCCTAAAATAACAGCGATCCTGTTTCCCAGGTGAGAGGAAGCCCCAAGGTGCGGGAACCGGCCCGGTTCACTCCCAGGACACCCAGCCGGAACCCAGAAGAGATCTCTGGTCGTGCAGGCACTCGGTTGGTCGCCAGACCAGAATCATATGTCTGCATGTCCTGATCACCTTCCCAGGCTGAAAGGTGGGCACAAAAAACACCAAAGACTGGGAGTCCCAGTCTCGAGAAAATCCCATAGAGAAGGAAGGAGACAAGACTGACCTAGGTCACCCAGCTTTCCCAGGGAAAAGATCTCTCAGAATGGGAGGCTCACACAGGCCATCTCTGAACTAGGCTCCACCCTCGAGCACAGAAACAAGCTGCACACCCAACTCTCCACCACAGAAGAACTGTGCACACAGCAGGGCATCAGAGTCTGGGTTTCCCTGTTGGGAGAAAACCCCACAGGGAAGGAAGCAAACAGGGACTGAGTTAGGGTATCCAGGATCTCCCTGGAAAAGGTCCCCTAGATCAGCAGGCACTCAAGCTGCCAGCCCAGAGACCTGCTGAGCACCAGCTACCCATCACAGACAGATCTGTGTGACCCAGAGCACCAGACCCAGGGTTTCCCTGTCCCTGAATTGGTGAATCGAGTTGCTGTGGAACCCAAAACAATGATATGAGGAGCCCGGTGAGAAAGGTCACAAAACCTGATCTGAGTCCAATAGGACAGAGGTCAACCAAGGTCCTCCATGGACTTCTCCTGGGGAATCGATTCCCTGGCACTTCCTCCCAAATGGGCAGAAGCAGCTGTGGACATAGCCAAGCCTGCAGCAGAGGAAGCAGGGGGAGATACCGAAGCCAGCAGGAAAGCAGCATTGGAGGTACCCCACAAGCAGTAAAGCAGAGGAGGCAGTCCCGCAGTGCACACAGCAACTTGCAAGGAGCACAGGCTGCACACTCCAAGCACAGATCTCTGGCATTCCCCCACAGCCTTGTCTGAGGGGGTAGCTGCTGAGGAAGCAGATAGCGCTTCCCAACCCAGGGAGCAGAGTGCAGCCTGCCAGGTTTCCAGCTTCCAGAGCAGAACTCAGGGCTGGGCGCAGAGAGTCCACAACTAAATACATGTCCCACCCAAAACGCCAGCCACAGACCTCAAAGTCCAGCCTGCTGACCCCACCACAGACTGTAGACCACCGGGTATTCAGGAAACCTGCGCAGGCACATTATGCCCACAATCTGCTCTTGCTAACCATGCTAGCATCCACATCCCCTCCTGCACTTGTTCCCAACCCATATATCCCAAGGAGCTACACACCCTAGCACTCCCTTTCAAAACAACATCCCTGCACCAGTGTCCATGCGCTCCTGCATGCATGCGTGCGCGCGTGCGTACACACACACACACACACACACACACACACACACACACACGATTCTGAGCCAGCGGCTTCTTCTCCCACAGGAACAACTGAAGCAACAACACACACTCTCAAACCGCTGGTCCCCAGTGATCTTCCTGAAGAATTCTACAGACACCAAAGTAAGATGGTTCCAGTCAAAAAGTCAGACTTAAGGAAGAAACAGTGAAGATTATATATAAGCAATGACAAAAGATCAACTTAAGAACTCAACCAACAAAAATCATGACACCATGGCACCACCAGAAACACCGAAAACTAATGGATATTTTAATTCAGCAGAAACTCAGGAAAATGAATTTAAAGCTATGATTATCCAGTTACTTCAGTAACAAAAAGAGGAAATGAACAGAGCTCTCAAAGAAATTCAAAAGAATATAATGGCCCATGTAGAGGAATAATTAGAAACATATAAAGAGGAAACAAAGGTAAGCATCACCAATAGAATACAAGAAATGGAAGACAGAATCTCGGGAGCTGAAGATACACTTGCTGAAATTGATTTCTCATTCAAAGAAAAACTAAAATCAGAACAGTCCCAAACACAAAACATTCAAGAAATCAAGGATGCCATGAAAAGACAAAACTTAAGAATAATAGGAATAGATGAAAAAGGAGACTCCAGGCTCCAAGGAACTGAAAATATTTTTAAGAAAATCATAGAAGAAAATTTCCCTAATTTAAAATAAGAGATGTGCATAAACATACAAGAAGCCTGCAGAACACCAAATAGACTAGACCAGAAAAGAAATACCTCTCATCACATCATAGTCAAAACACCAAACCTACAAAACAAAGAAAAAATATTAAAGGCAGCAAGGGAAAAGGGTCAAGTAACATATAAAGGTAGACCTTTCAGAATCACAAAAGACTTCTCATCAGAAACTATGAAAGCCAGAAGGGCCTGGGCAGAGGTCATGCAGTCTTTAAGGGAACACAGATGCCAACCAAGACTACTATACTCAGCAAAGCTTTCAATTAACATAGATGGAGAAAACTAAATATTCCATGACAAAACAAAATTTAAGCAATATCTACACAGCAACCCAGGCCTACAGAAAGTACTAGAAGGAAAACTCCAATTCAACAAAAACAGCTATACCAAATAAAATATAGGATACAGAAAATCTCCCAGCAAAAATTAAAAGAGGAAAAAAATGCAATTACTCATAGTAAGACCATCAACTCCACAATAAAAGGAACTAACAGTCATTGGTCACTATCATCTATCAACATCAAAGGACTCAACCTTCCAATAAAAAGACACAAACAGAATGGTTCCTGAAACAGGATCCAACATTCTGCTGCATTCAAGAAACACACATGTGCAACAAAGATAAACACTACCTCAGAGTAAAGGGCTGCAAAAATGTGTTTCAAACATATGGATACAGAAAACAAGCTAGGGTAGCGATCCTAGTATCTAATAAAATAGACTTTCAACCAAAACTAATCAGGAAAGATGAGAAGAAGCACTTCCTTCTCATCAAATGAATTCCAACAGGAGGATGTCACAAATTTGAACATCTATGCCCCAAATAGAACACCACCTACATTTGTAAATGAAATATTTTTAAAGCTGAAATCTTACATAGATACCAACACCTTAATAGTGGGAGACTTCAATACGCCACTGTCACCAAGAGACAGATCATCCAGTCAGAAACAAAACAGGGAAACAAGGGCACTCACAGACACCCTAAATCAAATGGATCTAATAGATGTCTACAGAAATTTCATCCAAAATCAAGAGAGTATACCTTCTTTTCAGCACCACAGGGAACCTTCTCCAAAATAGACCATATAGTTGGTCACAAAGCAAGCCTCAGCAGATACAGGAAGATTGAAATAATCCCTTGTATCCTATCTGACCATCATGGTCTAAAGCTGGACCTCAACAACAACAGAAAAGGCAAAAAGCCTGCACATACATGGAAACTGAACAACTTACCACCCAATGACAGCTTAGTTACGTAAGAAATAAAGAAAGAAATTAAAGACTTCCTAGAATTCAATGAAAATGGAAACACAATATACTCAAACCTATGGGACACAATAAAGGCAGTGCTAAGAGGAAAGTTCATAGCACTCAGTGTCTTCAAGAAGAAATTTGAAACATCTCAACTTAATGGCCCAAGTGAAAGCCCTAGGAAAAAAAGAAGCAGATACACTAAAGAAGAGGAGACAGCGGGAAATAATCAAGCTCAGGGCTGAAATCAATAAATTAGAAACAAATAAAACCATTCAAAGAATCAATGAAACCAAGAGCTGGTCCTTTGAGAAAATCAAGAAGATAGACAAGCCCTTAGGCAAAGTAACAAAAAGGCAGAGAGAAACAATCCAAATCAGCAAAATCAGAAATGAAAAGGGGGACATAACAACAGACACTGAGGGAATCCAAACAATCATTAGGTCTTACTACCAAAGCCTATATGCCACAAAATTTGAAAATCTAAATGAAATGGACAATTTTCTTGATAGATTTCATCTACCTAAATTAAGTCAAGATCACGTAGAAAAATTGAATAGACCTATATCCCCCAAGGAAATAAAAGCAGTCATCAACAGTCTCCCTTCCAAAAAAAAAAGCCCTGGGTCAGAATTCTACCAGACCTTCAAAAAAGTGCTAACTCCAATTCTCTCTAAACTATTCCACAAAATAAAAACAGAAGGAAGATTACCAAACTCATTCTTTGAAGCCACAGTCACCTTGATACTTAAACCACACAAAGACTCAACAAAAAAGAGAACTTCAGACCTATCTCTCTTATGAACATTGATGCAAAAATACTCAATAAAATACTTGCAAACCGAATCTAAGAACACATAAAATATATCATCCACCATGACCAAGTAGGCTTCATCCCAGGTATGCAGGGGTGGTTCAATATAGAGAAACCCATCAATGTGATCCACCATATAAACAAACTGAAGGAGAAAAACCACATGATAATCTCCTTAGATACCAAGAAAGCATTGGATAAAATCCAACATCCATTCATGGTTAAAGTCTAGGAGATATCAGGGATACAAGGCACATACCTAAACTTAGTAAAGGCAATATACAGCAAGCCTATAGCTAACATCAAACTCAATGGAGAGAAATTTAAATCAATCCCACTGAAATCAGGGACTAGGCAAGGCTGCCCCCTGTCTCCATATCTATTCAACATAGTACTTGAAGTCCTAGCTAGAACAATAAGACAACTAAAGGAGATCAAGGGGATACAAATCAGAAAGGAAGTGGTCAAAGTATCCCTATTTGCACATGATATGGTAGTATACATGAGTGACCCAAAAAATTCAACCAGGGAACTCCTTCAACTGATAAACACCTTCGGCAAAGTGGCTGGACACAAAATCAATTGGTAAACAACACCCTTCACAATAGCCACTAATAACATAAAGTACCTTGGGGTGACTCTAACCAAGCAAGTGAAAGATCTGTTTGAGAAAAACTTCAAGTCTCTGAAAAAAAGAAATTGAAGAAGATATCAGAAGATGGAAAGATCTCCCGTGCTAATGGATTGGTAGGATTAACATAGTGAAAATGGTTATTCTGCCAAAAGCAATCTATAGATTCAATGCAATTCCCACCAAAATACCAACAGAATTCTTTACAGACCTTGAAAGAAAA
Organism: Pachyuromys duprasi; assembly: GCA_028658305.1. NCBI lineage: Eukaryota > Metazoa > Chordata > Mammalia > Rodentia > Muridae > Pachyuromys > Pachyuromys duprasi. Next base: position 3,659,275 of record CM053767.1, read on the forward strand.
ATTCTCAACTTCATATGGAGAAACAAAAAACCCAAAATTTCCAAAACGATCCTGTACAAAAACAGATCATATGGAGGTATCTCCATCCCTGATCTAAAGCTGTACTACAGAGCAATAGTTAAAAAACTGCATGGTATTGGCATAGAAACAGAATAGTGGATCAATGCAACCAAATAGAAGACCCAGAAATAAACCCACATACCTGTGGAAACTTCATTTTTGATAAAGAAGCCAAATCCATCCAATAGAAAAAAGACAGCATCTTCAACAAATGATCCGGATCCATATTTATCACCCTACACATAACTAAAGTCCAATGGATCAAAGTCGTCAACATAACACCAGACACATTAAATCAGTTAGAAGGAAAAGTGGGGAAGACCCTAGAACTCATTGACACAGGAGATTACTTCCTGAACAGAACACCAACAGCACAGGCTCTAAGAACAACTATCAATAAATGGGACCTCTTGAAACTGAAAAGCTTCTGTAAAGCAAAAGACACTGTCATCAAAACAAAATGACAGCCTACAGATTGGGAAAGCATCTTTACCAATCCTACATTTGACAGAGGGCTTATATCCAGTATATATAAAGAACTCAAGAAGTTAATAAGCAACAAATCAAGTAATCCAATTAAAATATGGGGTATGGAGCTAAACAGAGAACTCTCTGTAGAGGACTGTAGAATGGCAGAAAAACACTTAAAGAAATGCTCAACCATTAGGGAGACACAAATCAAAACGACCCTGAGATTTCACCTTACACCTGTCAGAATGGCTAAGATAAAAAACGCAAGTCACAACACATGATGGAGAGGATGTGGAGAAAGAGGAACCGTCCTGGTGGGAATGTAAATTGTACAACCACTCTGGAAATCAATTTGTTGTTTTCTTAGACAATTAAGAATAGTGATTCCTCAAGATCCAGCCATACCACTCCTAGGCATATATCCAAAAGATGCTCAAGTACACAATGAGGACATTTGCTCAACTATGTTCGCAGCTGCTTTATTCGTAATAGCCAGAACCTGGAAACAACCCAGATGTCCCTCAGTTGAGGAATGGATACAGAAATTGTGGTATTTTTACACAATGGAATACTACTCAGAAATTAAAAAGGAGGAAATCATGAAATTTGCATGCAAATGGTGAGACCTGGAAATGATCATCCTTAGTGAGGTATCCCAAAAGCAGAAAGGCACATATGGTATATACTCACTTATATAGATAAGATAAGATAAACATACTGAAATCTATACACCTTAAGAAGATAAACAAGAAAGAGGACTTGGGGTAAGAGGATTAATCCTCACTTAGAAAGTCAAATGGGATGGACTTTGGATGCAGGAGAAAAGAAGTAGAAGGACAAGAGCCTACCACAGAGGGCCTTGGAAAGACTCTTCCTAGCAGGGTATCAAAGCAAAGATTAAGAAACATAACCAACCCTTTGGCAGAGTGCAGGGAATCATATGAAAGAAGGGGGAGTTAGTATGATCTGGAGAGGACAGGAGCTCAGCAAGGACCAAATATAACAGGGCACAAGGGTCTTTTATGAGACTCTCTCTCCAACCAAGGACCATGTATGGATATAACCTAGAGCCTCTGCTTGTATCTAGGAAATGGGAGCTCAATATCCAACTGGGTACATTAGTAAGAGGAACAGGAACTATTTTGGACATGAACTCAATGGCTGGCTCTTCGACCTCCCCACCCCCTGAGGGAGGAGCAGCCTTGCTAGGCCACAGAAGAGGACATTGCAGCCAGTCCTGAAGAGACCTGATAAGCTAGAGTTAGATGGAAGGGGAGGAGGTCCTCCCCTATCAGTGGGCTTGGAAAGGGGCAGGAAGGAGGTGAGGGAGGGAAAGGAGGAATAGGGAGGGAATGCAGGAGGGGCTACAGCTGGGATACAAAGTTCATAACCTGTGATTAATATAAAATAAAAAATTAAAAAAAAATTTTAAAAAATTTTAAAAAGTAATCTAAAGTGGGAAGGTTCTGTTCATATAATTCCCTTTTTTAAATGAAAATACATCTTTTTCGTACAAATATTCTCATTATGCCTTTCATCCCCAACTCCTCCCATATTCTCTAAACCTCCAAACACTCCAGTCCACATCTTTTGTATTTTTTGCTCTCTTTCTTTAGAAGATAGTTATATAAAAATACATAAAAAAGAAAAATAATGAATTCAATAAAATAAAAACATAAAAAAGAAAGAAACGCAAAAAAAAGATTAAGATTATTTCTTGTTTGGGTGTAGTTAACATCCTTGGGTTGTAGTTTTACTTTTAATATCCTCTGTAAGGCTAGATTTGTGGAAAAACATTGTTTAAATTTGGTTTGGTCATGGTATATCTTGTTTTCTCCATCTGCGTTGACTGAATGTGTTGCTAGGTATAGTAGTCTATATTGGCTTCTGTGGTCTCTGAGAGAGTGCAAGACAGTAAAGGGAAATAACAAATGTCTTGGATATCAAGACATATCTTCCAGCCTATCTGGCTGATTACAATTTAAAAATAGAAATTAACATCTCTGGATGTGCGATACCAAACTGGAGCATGTAGGTATAATAAGTCCATGGCCTGATTTTGGATTCATGTATAAAAATGTTGGCAAGAATGATGTCATGGTTTTTTTCCTCTACTTTTTTATTTAGAAATTTCATATGATGTATGAATTATTCTTAATTCTTTAACCTATGTTAGGTTGATCTTTGTGTATGATTTAACGCTGGTGTCATCCTTCTAGAGTAGCAGGATCTAGGAGACAAGAGTCAATTGATAATGTGGAATAAAGTCTCACACAACAGGTAATTTTATCCAGAGCCCCAGGCAAATTATACACTGAGTGATAAGAAAGGTCACCTGAGTTAAGTTCTCTTGAGTTCAGTCTCTATGCCATCATAAGGACAAGCTGCATGTAGAAAAAAAAAATGCTTTTCATGGAGACATACAAAGGATAATCCAATCATTTAGCTGAATAACAGCAGCTAGCAACCAGGAGTAATCTGAATTCACCTCACTCCTATTTGCTACACTTAGGTAAAGCACAAAAGCACACTCCAGGAACAATTTTGTGGTTTTGATGAAACAGCTCATAAAACTCCTGTCTTGCTTTCTTGGAGTTTTCTTATAATACTTAGGATTCTCCTCACACAAATCCATACATGGTCCATGTACTGTCAGACTGGGTCCAATTTTGTTTATTTCCATGTGAATATTTATTATTTATAGAAGTAATATTGAAAAGATTTTATTTTTTCTCACATATTCTTGGAAATTTTGACTATAGTTGATACATATGCTTGGATTTATTACTGGGCTCTCATTAAATTTATTTATTTTTCTCTCTGTGTCTGTCTTTCTTTCCTTCTGTGTATATGCACTTGTGTCCATGACTTGATGCCATGACACTTGTATAAAGGTCAGAAGACAACTTGTGAAAGTGACTTCTTTCCTTCCACCATCAGGGTGAACTAGGAATTGAATGAAAGTCAACAGGAAAGCATCTCATTGTCACATCTCTCAGTTTTGTTTTGTTTTTTCCCAGTGCGGTCCACTTTTTGCTGCTGTCATGCTTTTGCTCTATAGCATAGCTTGTAATAATGTTACATAATATTTCTAGGCTTCTACTTTCTGATCCTGGTTGCTTTATCTATTCAAGTGTTTTCATGCTATATTTTACATTTATTTAAATCTTTCTGACTTTAATTCACTAATATTGAATATTTTTCTTCATACCAGTGTTTTACTTTCTTTGTTCTATTTGCTTGTATTTTGTAATAAATATTTAAATGGAATTGTTTTTTTTTATTTCTTTTTCAGAAAGTTAAATTGGTAATGTGGACAAACACTGTTGAATATTTTCTGGTGTGGCTATGTGTATTGATTTGGTTATGACGGAAAAGATATTAAATTTGTTTTAAAAACAAAACAAAATTACTTGAAAAAATGAGTTCAAATTGATGCTTAATACATCTAGCCTTAAAAAAAAAATCCCTTGAAACGAGCAGCACTGAATTGGGAATGGTTATTCAGATCCAGGAAAAAAATTTAACTAAAAAATATAAGGTTCAGAAGTGTGTGGGTTTATTTCTGGGTCTTCTATTCAAGTCCACTGTTCCACCAGCCAGTTTCTATGCTGGTAACATGCAGTTTTTATTACTGTTACTCAAAAATGCAACTTGAGATCAGGGATAGAGATACCACCAGGAAGTTTTTTTTTATTTTAAAGGATTTTTTTTAGTGATTCTGGATTTCTTGTTATTCCATAAGAAGTTGATAATTTTTCTTTCAAGGTATGTAAAGAATTATGTTGGTAATTTGATGGGAATTGCATTGAATCTGTAGATTGCTTTTGATAAGATGACTATTTCTACTATTTTGGCTCTGCCAAGATATGAGCATGGGAGATCTTTCCATCTTATGATATCTTCTTTTATTTCTTTCTTCAGAGACTGGAAGCTTTTTCATACAAGTCTTTGACTCCCTTAGTTAGAGTTACACCAAGGTACTTTGGCTGTTGTGAAGGGTGTTGTTTCCCTAATTTCTTTCTCAGCCCTTTTGTCTTTTGTCTACAGGAGGGCTACAGATTTTTTGAGTTGATTTTGTATACATCCACTTGGTTAAAGGTGTTTATCAACTGTGAGAGTTCCTTGATAGAATTATTGGGGTCACTCAGGTATACTATCATATCATCTGCAATTAATGATACTTTGATTTCTTCCTTTCCAAAATGAATCCCCTTCAACTCCTTTAATTCTCTTATTGCTCTAGCAAGGACTTCTAGAACTATGTTGAAGATAAATGAAGACAGTGGATAGCCTTGCTTTGTTCCTGATTTCAGAGGGATTGATTTAAGTTTCTCTCCATTTAGCTTGATGTTGGCTATAAGCTTGCTGTTTATTGCCTTTACTATGTTTAGATAGATGCCATGTATAACTTATATCTCCAGGAATTTAAACAAAATGAATGTTGAATTTTATCAAATGCTTTTTCAGCACTTAAAGAGATTATAATGTCTTTGTTTTTCTTTCAGTTTGTTTATATGATGGATTACATTGATGGATTTCCATAGATTGAACCACACCTGCATACATGGAATGAAGCTACTTGATCATAGTGGATGATATCTTTGATGTGTTCTTGGATTCTGTTTGTGAGTATTTTGTTGATTATATTTGCATCAATGTTCATAAGAGAAATTGGCGTGAAATTCTCTTTCTTTGTTGGGTCTTTGTGAGGTTTAGGTATCAAGGTGACTGTGGTTTCATAGAATGAGTTTGGTAATGTTCCTTCTTGTTTTTAGTCTGTGAAATAATTTGAAGAGTATTGTGGTTAGCTCTTCTCTGAAGGTCTGGTAGAATTGTGCACTGAAATCACCTGGCCCTGGGTATTTTTTGGATGGGAGACTTTTTCTGACAGCTTCTATTTCCTTACGGGATATAGGACTGAATTGAAGACCCAGAAATAAACAAACACAATAATGGACATCTGATTTTTGACAAAGATTCCAAAACCATACAATAGAAAATAGATCGTATCTTCAACAAATGGTGCTGGGCTAACTAGATGTCTACATGTAGAAAAATACAAATAGATCCTTCCTTATCACCCTGCACAAAACTGAAGTCTAAGTGGATCAAAGACATCAATATAAAACCATTCAAACTAAACCTGTTAGAAGAAAAAAGTGGGGAAGAGCCTTGATCACTTGGCACAGGAACAGAACACCAACAGCATAGGCTCTAATATCAAAAATCAATAAATGGGACCTCATGAAACTGAAAAGCAAAAGACACTGTCATCAGAACAAAATGACAGCCTACAGAAAGGATCTTCACCAACCCTATATCTGATAGAGGGCTAATATTCAGAATATATAAAGAACTTAAGAAGTTAGGCATCAACAAACCAAGTAATTGAAGTAAAAAATAGGGTACAGAGCTAAACAGAGAACTCTCAATAGAGGAAGATCAAATGGAAGAGAAACACTTAAAGATATGCTCAACATCCTTAGTCATCAGAGAAATGCAAATCAAAATGACCCTGAAATTTCACCTTCCACTAATCAGAATGGCTAAGATCAAAGACTCAAGTGAGAACACATGCTGGAGAGGATATGGAGAGAGGGGAATCCTCCTCCATTGCTGGTAGGAATGTAACCTTGTATAACCACTTTGGAAATCAATCTGGTGCTTCCCCAGACAATTAGGAATAGTACTACCTCAAGATATGGCTTTACCAGTCCTAGGCATATATCCAAATAATACTCAGTATACAACAAGGATATTTGCTCAACCATGTTCATAGCAGTTTTATTTTTAATAGCCAGAAGGTGGAAACAACCCAGATGCACCCCAGTTGAGGAACTGAAACAGAAATTCTGGTACATTTATACAATGGAATATTATTCAGCAATTTTTAAAAAGAAAGGGGAAATCATAACATTTGCAGGCAAATATGGGATCTAGAAAAGATCATCCCGAATGAGAAGCACAAAGACACACAGGATATATACTCACTCATATTTGTACATTAGATATCTAAGATAGGATAAACAAACTAAAATCTGTACACCTAAGGAAGCTAATCAAGGAGGACCCTGGGTAAGATGCACAATCTTCATTCATAAAGGCAAACAGGATGGACATTGGGAAAGGGTGAAACAGGGAACAGGACAGGAGCCTACCACAAAGGGCTGCTGAAAGACTCTACCAAGCTGGGTATCAAAGCAGATGCTGAGACTAATAGACAAACTTCGGGCAGCATTCAGGGAATCTTATGAAAGAAGCAGGAGATAGAAAGACCTGGAGGAGACAGGAGCTCTGCAAGAAGAGCAACAGAACAAAAATATCTGAGTCCAGGGGTCCTTTCTGAGACTGATACTCCAATCAAGGACCATGTATGGAGATAACCTAGAACCCCTGCACAGATGTAGCCCATGGCATCTCAGTGTTCAAGAGGGTTCCCTAGTAATGAGAACAAGGACTGTCTTTGACATGAATTCAGTGGCTGACTCTTAGATCACCTCCTGCTGAGGGGGGAGCATCCTTACCAGTCCACACAGGAAAACAATGTAGCCAGTCCTGATGCAATCTGATAGGCTAGGGTCAGATTGAAAGGGAGGAGGATCTCCCTTTTAACTGGACTGGGGCAGGGGCATAGGAGAAGAAGAGGAAGGGAGGATGGAAATGGGAAAAGATGAGGAAGGCGA
>CM053767.1:3666591-3687181 GCA_028658305.1 Pachyuromys duprasi
AAGGCGACCACAGACAGCAGGGATACTGAGTGAAATATATATATACATATATATATATATATATATGTATATATATATACACAGGTATTTATAATACATGTATACATGTATAATACATGTATACATGTATAATGTATATATTTATGCATATAATACGTATATATATATGTATGTATATATATATATAATATATATATTTATCTATATTGTTCTGGAGGTATCCAAGTTGGCTGCAACCCAGTGCACACCTTATCTGAGGGGTTCAGAATCAGAAACTCAAAAATTGGTGGTGGGTAGAGGAGCTGGTTAAGTTCCTGACGATTCCTGAGCCAGAGGGTGTAGAGAGCCTATAAACGCCATTACAAGATGGCGCCGGCATCCGGCCGGCTGACTGGTAAACAACTGTCATTGCACATGCACCTGGGCTGGAAATGAGCCCCAGAGTCATGTCATTCCGGTACGTCATATGGCCTGACTGGCCTCTGCTAATCAGGAACCAACACACCACCCAGTAGGGTATGAAAACCGTGCCATTTTGGGGCTTGGGGTCTTCCTCCATTCACTGTTGAAATAAACACTTGCTGCAGAAGAATCCTGGTGTCCATGTGCGTTCTTGCTGGTGAGACAACTAAGTGGGTAACAGCTGGTGCCTAAACCCGGGACACCGGAAGACCTGCCATCAGCGGTGCCTAGGAGACCCCCGTTCGCGGGGAGGATTCAGAACTGCAGAAGTTAGGTAAGCTCTGAGCGATATGTTTGGCCTTGATCTCCTTCTCTCCCCCAGTTGGCCGGAGCTCTGGAGGCTTTTGTTATTGTTGTTATAGCTCTCATCCTGTTCATTTTGGTTTCGTTTTGTTATCATAAAGGGTGGCTTTAAAGTGATCATTTTTCTGCAACCAGCTGGCATAGTTAGTCGGACGTAGATAAGCCGTGGTGCCTTTTTTCTCCTGTGTGTCAGTTTCTCTCGTAAATAAGGGAGTAACATGGGAGCATTTCATTCAGTGATTACTGCGTTACAATCACTCTTACGACAGCATGAACTAAAGGTTTCCACCAAGACTTTAGAAGGTTTTGTGAAAGAAATAGATCGAGTTGCCCCCTGGTTTGCTGTCTCAGGAAATCTCTCGTTGGGTGCCTGGGACAAACTTGAAAAGGACTTGGAGCGTGAACAGGTTAATGGGAAACTTAGGGCTGGAACAAAACCATTATGGAAGCTAGTCTGTTCCTGCCTGCAGGACTCCAAATGCCAATCAGCCAAGTTAGAAGGGGAAGCAGTTTTAGGAGAGTTACAAGACAGCATGTCAGAAACAGAGAGAAATGAACATTTAGGGGCCCGTAAAAGGAAAATTAAAGACAAGGAATCAGACCCCTCTAAGGAGGAGAAAATTAAGGGAAAGTATGCCCTGGGAGAGAGAGATAAGAAGGAGTCATGGAGACGTCCATGCCCTAATCAGAAAAAGCCTCTGTATCCGGTAAAGGAACTAGAAGCTTTAGGGCTCTCCAGCTCTGACTCAGAGGAGCTCTCCCCCTCGGAGGAGGAGGAGTTAGAAGAGGAAGCGGAACGGTATGAGGAAGAGAGGTACCGGCTGGATATAGGGAGGAACAAGCGGGGAGTCACAGCTGGACACGCAGCGCCCCCTACTGCACCGCTTCTGTATGCTCCAGCTTCTGGATCTGTGACTTTTATGTCACCGGGTGACCGGAGAAAATTATATTTGGAGTGTCCGGTCTGGGAGACGGCAGAAGGTGAGCGTGTGCATGTACAGCTGGAGTATCCTTTGATAAAAGAACTTGCAGAGTCAGTCAACAAATATGGAATAGATGCCAACTTTACTATAATGCAATTGGAGAGACTTGCTATTACCTCTATGACCCCTAATGATTGGGAGACCTTGGCTAAGGCTGCTCTGCCCAATATGGGCCAGTACATGGAGTGGAAGGCTCTATGGCATGATGCTTGCCAGTCACAAGCACGACTTAACAGTTATACTGAAGACAATCAGAGACAATGGACCTTTGATCTCTTAACTGGTCAAGGTCAGTATGCTAATAACCAGGTTAACTATGATCCAGGAGCTTCAAACAGCCGCAAATTTAAATAATTTATCTGCCGCTGTTACGGAAGCATTGGATGAGCAAGCAGCAATTAATGCACAATTAAAAGGAGGACTGATGATTGTTAACCAAAGAATAGTTTTAGTTCAAGAACAAGTGGATACACTCTGGCAGTTGGCACAATTAGGGTGTGAATGGAAAATGAAAGGGCTTTGCATAACCTCTGTTCAGTATCACAACTTTTCTCATGCTGCTAATTTGTCTCGAGAATTGCCCGCTCAGCTTACAGGTAATTGGTCGGTGAATTTTGACGAAACCATGAAGAGGCTAAGGTTGGCAATTGTACATGTGAATTCTTTTCGAGTGGATTTGTCTCTCGTTGAGGGATTGTCATCTTGGATTTCTTCAGCCTTTTCTTTCTTCAAGGAATGGGTGGGGGTGGGTATATTTGGCACAATAGTTTGTGGAGGCGTGTTTCTGGTCTTCTGGTTGTTTTGCAGACTCAAAAATCAACACAATCGTGATAAGGTGGTCATAGCACAAGCGCTTGTGGCAATAGAACAAGGCTCCTCCCCAGAGGTATGGCTTTCTATGCTGCACAAATGAGCATGTGATAGCCCTTGCACTCCCGGGAGATTGCTCCATTGCACAGGAAGGGTATCGCACCTGCTTGAAGCATGTATTCTGTCACACTCGGTCTGTCAGGCTAGGCACTGCCCAGAGACTCTCAAATCGCCTCAGCTGGAGGCTCTCTGAAAGGCATGTCTGATTGTATGGGGGTTGTGTGTGAATGTTGCCCTCCCCTGGGAAAAAGGACACAGGCCGGGTCAGGACGGTCAATGAATAAAGGTTCAAAGACTGTACCAGTACATGTGCCATCTGCACCAGGGATCGGACCTCTACCTTTGGCCATTGTGTCTTAATAAAACAAAAAGGGGGAGATGTAGAGAGCCTGTAAACACCATTACAAGATGGTGCCGGTATCCAGCTGGCTGACTGGTAAACAACTGTCATTGCACATGCACCTGGGCTGGAAATGAGCCCCAGAGTCACGTCATTCCGGTATGTCATATGGCCTGACTGGCCTCTGCTAATCAGGAACCAACACGCCACCCAGTAGGGTATAAAAACCGTGCCATTTTGGGGCTTGGGGTCTTCCTCCATTCACTGCTGAAATAAACGCTTGCTGCAGAAGAATCCTGGTGTCCGTGTGCGTTCTTGCTGGCGAGACGACTACGCGGGTCACAAGAGGGGACAACACGTGAACTGGGACAGTTTGTATCCAGGTCATCCGAGGTTATCTCAGGGACTGAGAATGCTGAATATTCAACCTCTGTTTACTTCCCCTTGCCCCAAGTATGGGCCTCCTTGCTCAGTAGCTGAGACAGCAGAAGGATCAGCAGCAAGGGCTTCCCAGGTGTCCCGCTGCTGTGGGAAGTTGCACAGCCTGCAGAGGAGGCAGGCAGCTGTAAAAGCTTCCCAGGTCTACAGCATGACAATGGCAGCTCTAGCAGGAGCCTCCATGCTCAGTAAATGAGAAGGAAGAGGCAGCTGTCCCAAGCAGGATCCACTGTGCTCAGTGACTGAGGTAGCAGAGTTGATTTCCGCAAGTATGGGTTTCCTTGCCCAAAGCCCAAACAGTGGACACCACTGAGCTGATGGCTCTCGTTCACTCTCAATTTACCCTGCAGGCCCAAATCTGAGAGTAGAAAACAGGGGGAATGCCTTACTTTCCAATTAGGCTTGTAAGCAACAAAGGGTACCCTCTAGTGCATGTATGCAAAGCTGCAGATCCAGAGTACCTCTACAGCAGCAGCCAGACATCAGATCCCTCCCACCCACACCTCCACTGTGGGCAACATAAGGAAGTATAAATTCCAGAACAAACAGAGAATGTTATAGATAAGCAGATGTCTAAAGGTTAGTATAAGAACACAACCAACAAAAATCAAGACATCATGGCTTCACCAGCAACCCCCAAAATAATAGATATTTTAATTCATCTGAAACACAGGAAAATGATTTTAAATCTATGCTTATTGGGTTATTAGAGGCACATAAAGAGGATATGAGCCCAAACTTCAAAGAAGTAGATACACAAATAGAGGCACTTAAAGAGGAAACAAACAAAGTTATCAAAGAAATACAGGCAAATATAGCTATAAAAATAGAGGCACATAAAGAAGAAAAAAATAAAGGCTATCAAGGAAAGACAGGAATTTACATTCAAACAGATGAAGAAAATGGTGCAAGACATGAAAACAGAATTAGAATCAATAAAGAAAACACAAATAGAGAAAACCCTAGAGCTGGAGAACTTTGAGAAAAGATTAGGACCCACAAAGTTAAGCATCACCAATAGAATACAAGAGATAGAAGAGAGGATCTCAGGTGCTGAAGATAAAATTGCAGATATTGATACATCTCTCAAAGAAAAAGTAAAATTAAAAAAGTTCCAAACACAAACATCCAAGAAATCAAGGATGACATGAAAAGAGGAAATCTAAGAATAATAGGAATAGATGAAAAAGAAGATTCCAGGTTCCAAGGTCCAGAAAATATTTTTAAGAAAATAAAAGAAGAAAAATTTCCCAATTTAAAGAAAGAGATGTCCATAAACATACAAAAGGCCTACAGGATACCACATAGACTAGACCAGAAAAGAAACTGGTTATGTCACATCATAGTCATAAACTCAAAATCTACAGAACAAAGAAAAAATATTAAAAGCAGCTAGGGAAAAGGGCCAAGTAACATGTAAAGGTAGACCTATCAGAATCACATCAGACTTCTCAACAGAAACTATGAAAATTAGAAGGGCCTGGAAAGATGTCATGCATACTCTAAGAGACCATAGATGCCAAACCAAACTACTATAGCTACCAAACTACCTAGCAAAAATTTCAATCCACATTGATGGAGAAAACAAAATATTTCATGACAAAACTAAACCTAAACAATATCTACACAGCAACTCAGCCCTATAGAAGATACCAGCAGGAATACTCCAATCCAATAAAATCAACTGCACCCAAGAAAACACGTTATATAGATAACTTCATAACAAAAATATTAAAAGAAAACAAGCATTGAAACACAGTATCACTGCCAACTCCTCAATAAAAGGAATGAACATTCATTGGTAACTATTATCTATCAATATCAACAGACTCAGCCCTCTTATGAAAATGTCACAGAGGAGGACTTTGCAGCCAGGCCTGAAGATACCTGATAAGCTAGGGTCAGATGAAAGGGGAGGAGGTTCTCCCCTATCAATGGACTTGGAAAGGGGTAGGGAGAAGATGATGGAGGAAAGGTGGTGTTGGGAGGGAATAAGGGAGCAGAATACAGCTGGGATACAAAATTAATAAACTATAACTAATATTAAAAAATAAAAATTTAATTAAAAAAAGACACAGACTAACAGAATGGTTACGGAAACAGGATCCAACATTCTGTAATATCGAAGAAACACACCCCTGAAACAAAGATAAACACTACCTCAGAGTAAAGGGCTGGACTTTTTTTTTCAAATAAATGTACCCAGAAAGCAAGCTGGAGTAGCTATCCTAATATCTAATAAAATAGACTTTCGACCAAAAGTAATAATTTAAAAAAACCTGAAAATCCTAGGGGGGAAATAAAAAAGAAGCAGACACACCTAAGAAGAGTAGATGATTGCAAATAATCAAAGTTAGAGCTGAAATCAATGAATTAAAAAGAAACAAAACAATTCATAAATCAATGAGACCAAGATCTGGTTCTTTGAGAAAATAAAAAAGCTAGACCAACCCTTAACCTATCTAACTAAAAGGTAAAGAGAAACTATCCAAATTATCAAAATCATAAATGGAAAGGGGAACATAATGACAAATCCTGAGGAAATCCAAACAATCATTAAGTGTTACTACAAAATCCTATATTCAACAAAATTGGAATATCTAAATGAAATGGACAATTTTCTTGATACATTCTATTTACCAAAATTGAATCAATATCAGATAAATAGATTAAAGAGTACTATATTCCCCAAAGAAATAGAAGCAGTCATCAAAAGTCTCCCTTCCAAAAGAAGCCAAGGGCCAGATGGTTTCAGCACAGAATTCTAACAGACCTTCAAAGGAAAGCTAACTCCAATTCTCTTCAAACTATTCCACAAAGCAGAAACAGAAGGAACACTACCAAACTCATTCTGTGAAGCTACAGTCCCCCCCAATACCTAAACCACACAAAAACCCAACAAAGAAGAGAACATCAGACCTCTCTCTTTTATGAATATTATGCAAAAATACTGAATAAAATACTTGCAAGCCAAATCAAAAAACACATCAAAGATATCATCCTTCATGATCAAATAGGCTTCATCCTAGTCATACAGGGGTGATTCAATATATGGAAATCTGTCAATGTAATCTACCATATAAGCAAACTAAAGGAGAAAAAACACATGATCATCTCCTTAGATGCTGAAAAGCACTTTGAAAAATTCCAACACCCATTCATGTTTAAAGTCTTGGAGAGACCAGGGATACAAGGCACATACCTAAACCTAGTAAAGACAATATAGAGCAAGCCTAGAGTCAACATCAAACTAAACAGAGAAAGTTAAATCGATCTCACTGAAATCAGGGACAAGGCAAGACTGCCTACTCTGTATCTCCTCACCATAGTACTTGAAGTCCTAGCAAGAGCAATAGACAACTAAAGAAGATCAAGACAATACAAATCAGAAAGGAAGAAATCAAAGTATCACTGTTTGCAGATGATATGATAGTATCCATGAGTGACCCCAAAAATTGAATCAGAGAACTCCTTCATTTGATAAACAACTTCAGCAAAGAGCCTGGATACATAACTAACAACAACAACAAAAAAGTTGTTCTCCTGTATTCAAAAGACAAAAAGGCTGAGTAAGAAACGAGGGAAACCACACCCTTTACAATAGCCATTGATTAAAAACAAAACAAAACAAAAACAAAACAAAACAAAACAAAACCTTGGTGTTACTTTAACCAAGCAAGTGAAAGGCCTGTTTGAAAAAACTTCAAATTTCTGGAGAAAGAAATTGAAGAAGATATCAGAAGATGAAAAGATCTCCCATGCACGTGGATGGGCAGGATTAACATAGTGAAAATGGCCATCTTACTAAAAGCAATCTACAGATTCAATGCAAATCCCATCAAAATACCAACACAATTCTTTACAGAGCTTGAAAGAACAATTCCCAATTTCATATGGAAAAACAAAACAAAAACAAAAAAGCAAAATAAAACAAAAAATAGAATTCCTGCTAGGAAGAGTCTTTCCGAGGCCCTCTGTGGTAGGTTTCTCTGTCACTGAGACAATTCACACTGTGACATGTTATCTGACATAAACAGCTCACGGAGAGAAAGATTGTTTTTAGCTCATGGTTTAAGAGGCTTTGTCTATAGTCATTGGTTACATCTAGTCATGACCTGTCATAGAACATCTGCTGAGGTAGAACATCATATTGCTAGGAGCATGTGTTAGCAGCTACTCCTCTTATGTCTGACAGAAGGCTAAATGAGGGATGGAGCAAGGAGCATTAGGCAGTTGACATAATATTGAAAGACACACATTCTAACCTCCTTCCTGTAGCTAAGTCACTTTGTCATATAGCCTCACTAGCTGAGACACAGCCACTTAATAATAGAAACCTGTAGTGGCTGTTTTATATTAAAACATCCTTTATATTTTATGTTTTATATTAAGATCATCCTCTCTGTGTTCCCAAAGGCCAACAGCCATCTCACAATCCATAATACAGTTAGTTTCAAAAGTCTATAGCCTTATTAGTTCCAATCTTGTTCAGAAGTCCAAGTTCTCATGATTTTCTGAGACTCAAGAAGTTAAACACTCAGGTGTGGTCCAATATGGATTCAAACATATCTCACAGACCTGAAACACAATGTTATACAGTAAATATGCTTCTCTTTCAAGGAATGGTTGGTACTATTAAAATGAGAAATATGTGTGGGAGAATCTTTCAGAGCATTTCAGGAACTGGACAGACAGTATCCATGGAAATCTCAAGAGTGTTAGGAGGTAAATTGATAGATTCCCTTGAGAAGAGAACAACTCTGGTTTCATTAACCCTCAATTTTCATAGAGTTTCCTTGGCAATTAGCAATAATGTCACCTCAATCGTGTGATGCTTAAAACATCCCCTGCCAGATAAGAAGTGTGTTGCCTTTAAACTCAACTGACAAAGTCTCAGGATACAGGCAACATGTAGAGCATTTTTTTCCCCATAAAATCTAATTTGATTAGCTTCTACTCAAATGAAGTTCTTGTTTTCATCTGATACGTTAACACAACCATTCTTGTCTTTTCAAATCTTTCAAATCTTTTCAACCATCTTTGTCTTTTCAAATCTTGGTTCCTGCATAATTCCTTTTTAGAGTAATATTGCAATATTTGACCTTTCAATCTCTTATTCTTAAACTCTCCTGGATTGTTACCAAAGCATATACACAAGAGAAGCACTGCCCCCACCACACTAGTACCAACTATCTGTGTTATTCAGACTTTGAATCGCTATGACAAAATATCTTTTGACAAACAACTTAAGTCCTGGTTATTTTAGCGCATGGATTAGGGGTTTGCAGTTCTTAGTATTTGTTTCCTTGGCTCTTGCTCTCTAGTGTGGTAGAACATCCCAGGAGATCATCTGAAGAAGGCTATTGACTCAGACAAGCAAGAGACACACACAGAGAAAAAATACACTCAAATTGATGTCACTTTTGACTTTCTTCCTGGATATGCTCTCCCTCCTAATGTTTCCATGATCTCCTATAACAATGTCCTAGCCAACACCCCTTCTCCAATACAGGGTCCTTCTGAAGTATTTAACATTAAAACCCAAACAGTTTCTTCTCTTAAAAGAAGTAAAGAAATTGGCTGCAGTATGGGAAAGGCAGTTGCTGAGATGAGCATTTTTGATGGAAATGAATATTCAACAAGTCACACAGTACGTTCGCAATGCCAAGAGGACATCCCTCTTGGAAAGTGGCTCCTCTTCCTAACACTTTCAGTTAGACTGCAATAATACAGCTTTTCAAGCTAGCACCTTATTTTATTATTCTTTTTTCAAATTTCCCTGAAATCGGAATCATGCCTTTATCAGAAAACATATAAAAAGTTAACACTATGTCTTTGAAGCAGAAACAAAATTCTCATAGATAAGAAGCAAGTGAGTTAATCACATACAAATAGCCATGTATGTATTAAAAACACCAACAGTATAAATGTGAGAGAAACACACAGATATCTGTCTAATATTTTTGTGCAGAAAATAGTGACTCAACCAAGACAAGGAATATCCGCCAATGACAAACAATACTATGATAAATAGATAACAACATGAACATTGTAATAAGACTACTCCCAAACAAGGTAATAAAACAAGCTGATGTTTCAATATATAGAATGATGGCGTCTGAGTGAGGTTCTAACCTCAAAACTTGGAATTTGTGTGGCTCATAAATATTTAGAATTCCAATTCTAGAAGATCTGACACATGCTTTCTACCTCAGCAGGTACCAGCTATTTATAGAGTGCATAGACATACATATATTCAAAAAAATCATACCCATTAAATCAATCAACCAGTAATTATATTATAACAAAACCAAGACTTGTATAAAGATGCTATCAGGTCAGCTAGCATGCTAACATGAATGGAGAACATTTCAAAGGATCCCATCCCCAGAGGACGTGCCACAAGCAATAAATAGCTGCTAAGACAAGGAGAGTTAGTCTTTTCCAGGTACAAGCACTTTGGTAGGCTATGCAAGTGACCAATGTATTCAGATCTAATCACATTTGCATATAGCCAATATTAAATGTACACAGCAGGTTTTGTGTGTGTGTGTGTGTAAAAGAATCATTTATGTATTTGAGAGGTTAGTTGGGAGGTCGGGAGAACCAAAGGGTAACAGGGAGGAAAGGGATTCATAAGAATGGAATTTTCATTTTAGAAATTAAAAAAAAAGAAAATAAGAAATAGATTTGAAGTGTCATGCTGTTGCCTTTGAACATAGAGAGACAATTAGAGGATGTATTGAGAATTCTAAAAGTCAGACATTTTCACTGGTGCCTCTAAAAGGCCTGCATACATACTGATCTGTTTCTAACTTCAGAGGTACAGAACTTTATAAAAATAAATTTGCATTATTTTAAAACATTAAAACCAACATAGCCATTAAGTTGCGATGATTAGTTATAGCAAAAGCAAGGTGATGATCAAATGATGTAGGTGGAAAATTTTCATAGCCAATAAACACTTAGAGGATTAAATATTATGTTTAAAAAAAACAGGAAGACCAATCGTTCACTCAATATTGATTCAAATAGAGCTGTAGACAATTCCAGTTTCTGTATGTGATAAAAGAACAGAAGATTAAAGAAATAAAGAAGACAGAAAAAAAAAACCCACCAATAAAACCTATACAGGGAGATTGTTTATCTTAAGGAAATATTTAAAGATGAATACAAATCTGAAAGTATAACAAAGCTTTCATTTGAGGATTTAACAGCATAAGAAAGTATTTTCAGTGATGGAACATAAGCTATTTTGAAAAATAAGGAGGTTAAAATGAAATTTATGGCTCTGCTTCCAGGAAGATAGAGCATTAAGATTTTCTATTTGCCTTTATATTACAACTGAAGTATTTGATAATATATCTTAAACATAGAAAGAATTAATGATGAAGAGAAGATATTCTGGATGGATTATTATTTAAAAATAAATGGTAATGGATTTGTGTATGAAACAATGCTAAAATTATATATATAATTTATATATATAATGATATATAATTTATATAGACATATATCAGTGCCCCAAATCCACAACAAAATCAAAGCTTCTTATCTAAAGATCCATAGATGTAGGTAGAGCAGTAAGATAGATAGCTTTTGAACAATATCTGTTCTGCTTCTCCATTCAAATACCGTAGGAAAACGATGGGCTCACATCTTTCACTTTCCAGCAGCAAAGATATTAACACAGTCAATTTATATCTAGTCACTCCAAACCCTGTCTGCAGCTATGGATGACTTGGTGTCAGAGACCGCCAAATAACAATGCAGACTTTCATCCCCAACAGTAAGAAGCAGGCCGCTAAATCCATAGCTGGAGATCCAGGTCACAGGATACCTCACCCAAGACTGAATGAAACAAAGGAAAAAGCAAAGAAACCTTGCTCTCCTGGATAAGAGGAGAAGATTCAAAGAGGGAGTTAAAGATGGAGGGTGAGAAATATATGATATGGATACAAAATAAAATAATGAAATTTAAA
Source organism: Pachyuromys duprasi (assembly GCA_028658305.1). Classification (NCBI taxonomy): domain Eukaryota; kingdom Metazoa; phylum Chordata; class Mammalia; order Rodentia; family Muridae; genus Pachyuromys; species Pachyuromys duprasi. The sequence continues at coordinate 3,677,970 of CM053767.1, forward strand.
ATTCTGTTTACTTTTTGTTTTGAGACTCATGAAAGTAAGGATGACTTGTAACTCACCATGTTGGCAATGATGACCCTGAACACCGGACCCTCCTTTCTCTATTTCTTCTCTGCTGGGACGACCTGTGGGTACCATCATGTCAGTCTAAAAAGGATGAGAATCAATACTGAATGATGCATACCTTTAATTCATGCACCAGGCAGGCAGAGGCAGGTGAGTCACAAGCCAGCCTATTTTACATAGTGAATTCTAGGCCCAGGCTACAAAGAAAGACCCTGTTAAAAACAATACTGAAATCTGAAAGAGCATGAGAAAAATATATGTGGATAAGTAAAACATTATCTTAGGATTTTTTCCAGAAAATTACTTTTATCATGTGTATATGTGAGCTGTGCATGTATTTATGTATGGGCAGCATGAAGATGACATCAGAAGTCTCCTCCCACCTTTCTCCTCCTTACTCAGTGAGAAATAGCTCTCATATGGCGATCAAGTTTCCCAAGCTGGCTCTGGAGATACTGCTTTTGCCTTCCCAGCCCTAGAATTATTAGTTGGCTACAAAACTTAACAAATATTTACTTGCATTTTACAAATACAAATTCCAGGTTTCAATCTTAGGAAAGGAAAGTACTTGAACTATAGAGCAATCTCTCCGCTTCCACTTGAAACTATGATTTTTTAAATTCTAAGAATTGTTAATTATTATGAACAGGTAAAAACTTCCATTAACATTTCCTGATAGTGTTATTCAGTTCAGACTAACATGAATGAAAAGAATAAACACAATAGGGTTTAGAGATGAGAATCAATATATATTAGAATTAAAGTTGATGGACCATTGTACGTTATTCCAGAAATGTGCTATTAAATGTTTATGATTGATTCTCTGAAAACCAAAAAGCTTGATTTGCATTTGGTGACTTCATTGGTATAATTATCTGTAATAACTTAGAGGTGGTCCTGATAGCTCCAATCAACAATCAACAATTTTTACCATCTATAAAAAGAATAAACAAAACCAAGCACATCAAAAGTATTTAAATCTACTATGGCACAGATAAAAACAAAGTATCTGACTCTAGTTAATGTATAAAGCTCCTTAAAACTGTTGACAGTTCTAATACCAAATTGAGTGAAACATTTATAAACAGCATTTAAATGAAAAGGAGCACATTTATTCTACATTACAGATAATGTAAATGAAGAGAAGTGGATCTGAGTAAAACAATTGAATTAAATTTTGATTATTTACCTCATTCTTTTTCTTCTTTCTTCTTCCTTTTCTTCTGTTCTGTTGTTTTTGTCTTTATGTCCTGGTGTGTGTTGCTCAGGTGTGCTTGCCCTGTGTGTGGTTATGGAGGTGAGAAGTTGACATCTGACATCCTCTTGTATTGCTCTATAATTCTTTGAAACAGGGCTTCTTTTTTTTTTTTTTAAGCTGATTTTACTTTTTATTTTTGTTCCATTTTCAAAGATCGAATTTTGGTGTACTTACAAAAAATCATAGTATTTAACATTTTTATTAGATATTTATAACTAAAATTATTCAATGATTCAATTTAAAAGAGAGATTTTAGCATTTGAGGTCTTATGGTATGTGATGGGTAATCTTCATTGTCTATTTGACTTAATTTAGAATCACCTGTAAGACACACTTCTGGGTATTTCTTTCTTTTCATTTTTATTTTATATTAATCACAGGTTATGTACTTTGTATCCCAGGGGTAGCCCCCTCCCACATTTCCTCCCTATCTCCCTCTTCCCTCCCTCATCTCCTCCCTGCCCCTTTCCGAGCCCACTGATAGGGGAGGACCTCCTCCCCTTCCATCTAACTCTAGCTTATCAGGTCTCTTCAGGACTGGCTGCAATGTCCTCTTCTGTGGCCTAGCAAGGCTGCTTCTCCCTTGCGGGGTGGGGAAGGTCGAAGAGCCAGCCATTGAGTTCATGTCCAAAATAGTCCCTGTTCCCCTGACTAGTATACCCACTTGGGTATTGAGCTACCATGTGCTACATACAAGCAGGGGTTCTAGGTTATAACATACATGGTCCTTGGTTGGAGAGACAGTCTCATAGATGACCCCTGTGCCCTGATATATTTGGACCTTGTGGAGCTCCTGACCTCTCCAGGTCATACTAACTCCCCCTTCTTTCATATGATTCCCTGTACTCTGCCAAAGGGTTGGTTATGTTTCTTAATCTTTGCTTTGATACCCTGCTAGGAAGAGTCTTTCCAAGGCCCTCTGTGGTAGGCTCTTGTCCTGCTACTTGTTTTCTCCTACATCCAATGTCCATCCCATTTGACTTTCTAAGTGAGGATTAATCCTCTTACCCCAGGTCCTCTTTCTTGTTTATCTTCTTAAGGTGTATAGATTTCAGCATGCTTATCTTATCTTTTCTTATCTTATCATCTTATCTTATCTTATGTTATCTTATCTTATCTATATAAGTGAGTATATGCCATGTGCGTCTTTCTACTTTTGGGATACCTCACTCAGGATGATTGTTTCCAGGTCCCACGATTTGCCTGTGAATTTCATGATTTCCTCCTTTTTAATTTCTGAGTAGTATTCCATTGTGTAAACATACCACAATTTCTGTATCCATTCCTCAACTGAGGGACATCTGGATTGTTTCCAGGCTGTGGCTATTACGAATAAAGCAGCTATGAACATAGTTGAGCAAATGTCCTTGTTGTGTACTTGAACATCTTTTGGATATATGCCTAGGAGTGGTATAGCTGAATCTTGATGAATCACTACTCTTAATTGTCTAAGAAAACACCAAATTGATTTCCAGAGTGGTTTTACAAGTTTACATTCCCATCAGCAATGGAGGAGGGTTCCTCTTTCTCCACATCCTCTCCATCATGTGTTGTCACTGAGTTTTTGATCTTAGCCATTCTGACAGGTGCAAGGTGAAATCTCAGACTCGTTTTGATTTACATCTCCCTGATGGCCAAGGACATTGAACATTTCCTTAAGTGTTTTTCTGCCATTCTATAATCCTCTACAGTCAGTTCTCTCTTTAGCTCCATACCCCACTTTTTAATTGTATTATTTGGTTTCTTGCTTTTTAACTTCTTGAGTTCTTTATATATACTGGATATTAGCCCTCTGTCAGATATAGGGTTGGTGAAGATCTTTTCCCAGTTGAAACAGGGCTTCTTTATGAACCTTGATCCTCCAAGTTTTTCAGGAATACTGGAAGGGCAGCAAGCATCAGATCTTAACTGTCTCTGGCCTTCAGTCCTGGAATTACAGAGACATAAGGCCGTGCCAATTATTATTATTATTTTTTTTTAATTTGGGCTCTAGTTATCTGAGTTCAGGTTCTTATGCCTAGAAAGCAGGAATTTCATTTGAGACATCATTCCAATCTTCCCCCACTCTCTTCCTCTGTCACTCTCTTCCTCTTCTAGGTAGTTTCACATTGAAGCCCTATAATCCTTCAATGGGTCCTTTCTGCTCTACTTCCTGAGTGCAGAGATTGTGGATGTGCTCCACCAAACCTGACCTTTTAGTATGCATTTATAGTAAATTAAACAGTAGTGATAATGTAAACACTTAAGCCCCAATAATTGAGGGTTGACATGAAGATAATGATAAAGCCACAAAAAAAGACACCATGATTTTTTGGGACCTCTTAATGATGGTAGAAAATGACTCTTCCATATGGTATTACAAACACTACTTCTAATTAATTCTTTATAGAAAACACAGAAAAGTGACAGCCATGTAAAATGATGTCACAGAAGGTAAACCTTATAGTCAAAATGAGAAATCTTTAGGGTGAATACGACTCTAATACTTCTAATGGACCATAAAAAGACACAGAGTAATAGAAAACCAACTTACTAAATAAATTTTAGAATGCTTGTTTGGATCTCAGTTTGGTGAAATACATTTAAAAAAATTTCATTCACTACATGTATATTTGTGAAGTTAAAAACTGTTTTGTAGGTGTGAGAAAAACTTGTCACAAATCTTTTAAAAGGTACTGTGATAGTTAATCTTGGTTGCTCACCTGACACTATGGAAAGAGGAGACTTCAACTGAACGATTGCTTCCATCAGACGAATGTCTGTGGGGACATGTTATTGATTACTGACTGATGTACAGGGCCTGTCCGAATATGGGCAGTGTCACTTTTGAACAGGTCATCCTGGACTGCATATGCTTAGGCACTCCTGACTCCAGCACAGCAAGCAAGTACGCAGCCTTCCTTGAAGGTCTCCTGTCAATTCTCATCTCTAGGCTTTTGCCTTCACTCCCTGCTCTGTCTCTCTTCATGATTCTTAGACTATGACATTTAATCCAAATAATCTCTTTCTTCTTCAAGGTGATGGTCAAGTGTTTTTATCACAACAACAAAAGAAAACTAGGGCAGGTAGATACTATGTTCTAGTTGTGCAAGATAAGATTGTAGCAACAAGGAGGGGGTACAAAGTGAATAAACTGTAATTAATAAAAAGAAAAAGAACAAAAAAGATAAAAAGTAAAAAAGAAAAAGAAAAAAGATTATAGATTAAATCATGGTGGCTAGAATTTGTGTTAAAATGATTTCAAAGAGGGAATATGTGAGTTTACTTATAGACATACTGTAATTGTCTGTACTTTTAAATTACAAGTTGAAAATAATTATTGCTGCTAGTTTTTGGGAACATGGGAATTTAAAAATATTTCTATAATATTGTAAATTTAAACTTTTATATAATAAAGCTGAATTTAAAGATGATTTAAATAGAATATATTGTCTGAGAGCATTAGATTTGAAGTATTGCTCCTATCTAAAAATTAGGAAGAAAATTGAGGCTACTGTGTATGCGTACACAAGTGTGTGTGTGTGTGCACACCCACGTGCACATTTGTGTGTCTTTGTGTGACCTCACTTAGCTAAGATACTCTTTAATGTTGTCTTTACTCCATTTTCTAATCATAATTTTCAGCAGTTCTATAGTGGTTTTTAAAACATCGGTGACAAGGAGCATTTTATTGCGGCTGCTAAGTTTAAAGTGTGTCTTTTTTCTCCAATATATTACCACACAAGAAAGCACCACACTTAATACTACTCACTTTAGGTCTGTGATACATTATTTTTGTCTCAGCTAATGGCTTGGAGATCAATACTGCTGCAGTAGACTGAAATGATAGACACTTCTGGCTTCCATGTATTCACAGAAAGAGTTACAGAACTTATGAGATTATTATTTGATAGTCACTTCATTCTTTTAATGCTGGAATGAAAAATGACAGTCTGCCTCAAGGTTGTTGCTATCTTATCATTGACTTAACTCAGAAATCCCTAATATAAGTTTTAAGGTAAAACAAATCATATTTTTCACATTTTTTCCTTAGGAAATAAATGCTATACATTTTTTTTCTTGAAAATAACCCAAGGCCTAGAAGAGCCCACCACGAGGGGTGGCCTGACCAACTGGGTTGCCAATAAGGCCCAGATCCATTACTCCGAGTGATTCAGCTACAACACCTACTCCACCTATTGATTGCTGGATCAAGAGGAGGGGCAGTGCCACAAAACCAGATCCAGAAGCAGATCATTACCAGGAATCTCAAAACCTGAAGAATGGCTGTGGTCAAAGAAGTCTCACCTGTGATCAACAAAGTATTAGCCATGATCCGGTATTTATGGTGCTTCTGGGAACAGAGGCCTTGAGCCAGACCAATAGTTCATGGCTGCAGGGATGGGGGGTCCATGGCCCTGCTGCAGCCATGGGCCAAGTTAATGTTCATGGCCCATGTTACAACCCATAGCCATGCTGATGTTCATAGCCTGTGTTGTCACTGAAGCCTTCTTTTTCTTGTCTTTCTTCCTTCTTTCCTTCCTTTCTGTTTGTTTTTTTTCCACACAGGGTTTCTCTATGTACCTTCGGCTGTGCTAGACTTGCTTTGGAGACCAGGCTGGCCTTGAAAACACAGTGATCCACCTGCCTCTGCCTTTTCTCCTCAAGTGCTGGATTACAGCTGTGTGTCCCTGAAGTCTTTGTGAGATGGGCTGCCACCAAAACAGTGTTGGTGTCTGTGGCCAGTACTAACAGTAGAGACCATGATGAATTCCATATCACACTGAGGACTGTAGTCCATGCTGTGGTCAAATACTGTGTGGAAGTTCACGAACTATGCTTCTTGAGGATTTTACAAGTATTGTAAACCTAAGGAAGTTTCTTTTGCTATGGTATTGATGACTACAGAATCACAGTTGAGAAAGAGAGACACAAAGGCATCTGTGATAATCCTATCCCCATCCCACCAGAAAAAAAATAACAACTTAGACAGGAAGTAGTAAAGAGAACTCTTAAAAAGTGTGATAAGTGTGCTGACATGTAGCCCCCTACAACATATGGCTACTGACAGAGCTGAGGGTGGGAATGACTCACTTCTCTTTAAGGGGAATGTCACTGGGAAATCTCATGTGCCAGTGACTATAGGGACCGCACAACTGAACTTTCTTAATCTTTTTTTTTTCAAGTGAGAGGTCATACAGATGGTGTGGGTAACCTGGAAGGAGTAGGGAGTGAAGGGGATGGGTTATATTATATGAATTTCCCAAATTATCAATAAAATGTTGTGGTGTGACAAGATAAACTAGGGTCAGATAGAAGGGGAGGAGGTCCTCCCCCATCAGTGGACTTGGAGGGGGGCAGGGAGGAGATGAGGGAGGGATGGGGAGAGTGGGAGGGAATGCAGGAGGGGCTACGACTGGAATACAAAGTACCTAACCTGTGATTAATATAAAAATGAATAAATTACATTTAAAAATCAAAATAATTTTAATAAATAGTGAAATAAAATAATATTTATAACAAAAGCATAGAATAAAAAACAAAAGCCAAAATATCAAATGAATATCTCTGTTTATATTCATTGAATAACAATGAATGAAATATGTAACTCCTCTGAAAAGACTTTGGGTTCTTTAAATCTTCCTATCTTGAAGTTTGTGTCTGGGAAGGTGTTATTCTGAATCTTGACATTATTTGCTTGAATAATCACAATTCTTAACAATATATGATTTGCCTTTTCTTTTAAAAACACATAATATTAGAACTACTTTGAATGTGTTCTTCTATGACTTTCTGTTTTTAGAAATCAGTAGGATTTGCTAAACCATTTCCATATTATAACATTTGAATTTAAGATTTGCTACTGTTCTATTTATTCAGTGTTTTCCTGGTAGACATTTTTTTGTGTTATGAATGTTCCTGTAAGCAACATTGCAGTGCATATGTGAGAATTTGTCCATAAATATATTTGGTATTTATAAAAGGTAACTTCTCTAGAATGAGTGCTTCGATGTGGAATGACATGTCAGAGGGCAAGTGAATTCTAGATTTTTTTTAAGAAAGGAAAACATGATTGTTCACCTAAATGATGTAGCTACTTTATTCTTCTGTCAGTACACAGGTGCTAACTCACACACACACACACAATGCGACTTACTGTTGCCAAATCTGTGCAGATCTGATAGATGTAAAATTTATAGCACAGTTAGTTTCTGTTTCTACAATCATTTATATTATAGAGTATCTGTTAATATTATATATGTATGTTAATGTTACATAATGTTATATGTGGGATGTATCAGCTTCTTCCTACTTTTCCCACACTGAGTTTTCTCCATAGCTGTGCTCAGTTTTCTTTGTTATGTTTTAAGAATCTTTTCATTATGTATTCTTGTTAATTTTGTGTCAAGACAGAGAAAGGATCCTTGGTTGGAAAAATGTCTCTATGAGATCTAGTCATAAGGCATTTTCTTAATTAATAATTGGTGGGTGAATGCCAGCTCATCATGGGTGGAACCATGCTTGGACTGGTGGTTCAGGGTTCTATGAGAAAGCAGGCTGAGCAAGATATAGGAAGCAAGCCATTAAGCACCACCTCTATCCCCATAGCCTTTGCATCAGCTTCAGCCTCTGGGGTTCCTGCTGTGTTTGCATTCCTGTCCTGACTTCTTTCAATAACAGCAATAAAGAAGTGCTAGCCAAATAAACCCTTTACTCCCCAAATTTCTTTGTTGCCATGGTGTTTTGTCACAGCAGTAGAAACACTAAGACTTTATGTCATCAGTTAATGACTTGCAAATACTTTTTATAGCAAGTTATACCAATGGCTCTCAGCTCTTGCCAAGTTTCAAGGTGGGATTTGGGATGGGATGAAGAACAGCTGTTTACTTTATCTCTTAGGTTTTGTTTTATCTCATGGATGATGGTTCAGGCAACTCATCAGGAAAAAAGAAGAAAAAAAGGGGAAGGAGCCCTGGCTTCCTTCCCTCAGACTAAGGAATGGCTACACTGCTTCTAAAGAGGGAAAATTAAACTGACTACCATTTTCCCCTGAGGCCCGGACTGTAAAAGTGGCTTCAGGTTCATAAAAGGAGGCTCTTTGATCTGTAGCTAGGCCTTTTAGTGGAGATCTCTTTTAGGCTAACCTGTGCCTACTGATGGCAGAGCCCTGAGTCTGTTTACTTATTAGTGAATCTACAGGAAAGGCAGAAATAACAGAGATTAAAAAAGGCCACTCACACATCAGGTTCAGGAGGAAATGGTAGATGAAGCTAAAAACTTTAATTTCAACTTAAACAGATTCTCACAAGTTTACATTTGATGATGACGACGATAATGATTTTACCTAACATCTCCTCTGCAGACACTCCATCAAGTTCAGGGTGATGGATTCATACTTTCAGGCCATATGTACACACAGACAAACAATCAGACATATAGACCTATCCATATTTATACACATATTCAATGGATGATACAAAGGGAGATCCTTGCATGCAGACAATTAATGTAGACTCAAGTGATATATGGACAAAAAAGACAGAAGGATATACTTACATGTAAACACATATCTAATACATATTTACAGCTCATGGATGAATGACTTCCATTGGCTTTAACCTCAAGGGACTTCAACTAACTTTTATTACCTGGTCACAACTTTTATCCTTTTGAGACAAAGCTTTCAGAAAAGGAATTACTTCATACTCAAAAAGGCAATTAATCTAAAAAAACAGATGAATTCTTAAATAAAACATGTTACATATTTTAAAAATAACATTTCTTTTTTAAAATTTATTTATTTTTATCTCAATCACAGGTTAGGTACTTTGAATCCCAGGTGTAGCCCCCTCCCTCATTCCCTCCTACCCTCCCACTCCCTCCCTTATCTCCCTCCTCCCCGCCCCCTCCA